>JACGDI010005654.1:371731-385194 GCA_014898725.1 Jacaranda copaia
AATTGAGAGACAACCGAGAGGAAATGCAGCTCTCTGGATCTATATTGATGCTTGTGGATTCATTGCTTATTCGGTAATGGGAACAGTTACATTGCAGCAGCCTAGTTATTGTCTTTATACTACCTGTTGAAGAAGCTGCTACAAGTTTGCACCTGACCTTGAGTCAGCACAAAATGTGCTAATTCACCGTGTTAGATTGGACGTTAAAGCTCATTGGCATGTGTAAACAGGTGGTATCAAGAGACATAACTTCAAGAGAGGCCTTATGAGTCATGGTTCTAAGAGCCACAGGGAACTTGGATCCATTGGTGCTGGCACTACTCCTGGGCGTGTGTACAAGGGCAAGAAAATGCCGGGGAGAATGGGTGGCACAAAGACCAAGATACGAAAGCTGAAGATTGTCAAGATTGATAATGACCTCAATGTTGTGATGATCAAAGGGGCTGTTCCAGGTAAACCTGGAAATCTTCTTCGCATTACTCCGGCAAAGATTGTGGGCAAGAACATACCAAAAAACTAGTTGTTCTTTCGGTTAATTCTTTTCTGGGTGATTCTGTGTAGTTTGTGTTCTCAATGAGTAGAAACTTTTACTGGTTTTCCTTGATTGAGCTTAGTTTGTTACGGCTACACAGATATAGCAGCAACAGCAACCCTCATATGCATAAGTGCTGGGAATCAACGCAAGGCTCTTGCTCGAACAAACGGAAACTACAAAACCAATTGAACAGCATTAAGAGCGTTGTAGCGTTCTTTGCAACGAAGCACGAGCCCGTAAATGCGTGCATCGCCTTTTAATTTTGCTCTTATGCCCTTTGCCAGTTCAAATTTTCTATAAATTTTATGTTTATTTCATTTTACAAATATATGGTAAATTTATTAAATAATTCCTTGTAAAGATAATTGATTAAAAATTGCATAATAAAAATAATTAATTAAAAATTAAATAAACATATTAAATATATTAAATATATTAAGTTGGAATAGAATAAATTAAGTTGAAATAGAATATGAAATATGAATTAAAGTAGAGGGTTTAAAATAGTCTTTTAAATAAATAAAAGACTATAAGATAAATATACATACCAACTAAAACAATACATTTTATAAAATCCGCATGCTCTAATATAAACTTGCTTAGTTTATTTCCTCAACGCCATAGGAAAAGGTTGAGTCGAGAAAAATGACAATTCATCATTTCCACCATACCCGTTCCAGAATAACTCAATCATAGGAGGGTAAATGCATAAAACTGAACCAGCAAGGTTACCAGTTTTGCTACTGTTACACAATCCAGCTTAACACTATTTACCACCCATCCTATGGATACTTTGCTACATGGCCTTCAGCTACAAGAAATTACAACACTATACATTAAGGAACACAAAATGCTGCTGCCGCTGCTGCTGCTGCTGCTGCTGCTTCTGCTTCTGCTTCTGTGTGCTGGATTTATCAGTTTGTCACGTGGGACTATACCGTAGATGTTTCTCATAAAAGTCTATCAGCTGGATAGTAATTGAAAACAATGGTAATGCATCAAACTGAAAATAATGTTAGAGAAAACAAATAACAAAACATGAAGAATGAAAAACTTACCAAAAGTGGATTGTTAGCTTTCAAAAATTTGTTATCCACCGTAACTTTGGTTCCATCAGACCTGCCGCCAGTAAGTAATTCATGCCATCATAACTACCAAAAGTACCATTACACATGTACTTGTTGACAGATTTAAGAACAATGCAGGATAAAAGAAATGCAATAACTAAATTCAGATATCAAAAGCACTGAACTATGACGTTTGGCACAAAAAACGAAAAGGAATTTGTGATAATATAGGGCAACTATAGAATTAAAGATTCTGTCATCATTTTCTATGCAAAATATTTAAAGTAATTGAAAAACTTTGGAATAATTTTCTAATGTAAAAACACTAACCGAATCTTAAATTACTTGCATGAAGAGGATAGGGCAAACTCTCACCAAAGATTAAATTCACATGATATTAATGTCCATGTAGTGAAAACTTTGGTATCACCATTTCAGTCGTCTAAGATTCTCAAGACTAATCTAGTTTAGATTATGTCGAAGTCCACCGATCATCAGGATCTAAGGTACAAAAACACATAGAGGACAACAAAGAGTTGTAGTCCAGAGAATCACAAAAGCACCAATCCTTGAATTGTTTACACTTTTTCCTACACATAATATTAATCATCAATTCTCAGGCACCATATGTTTTTTTCACCACTGCAACACAACCATTGTAAAAATTGCATACTAAGAAGGCAAAACTCAAAAGTAACTCTAGTCTTTAAAGCAGTTAAATAAAGCCGTCCATGTAGAACTAAAATTCAGGCTTGTTTCTGGAACAATTGTCATTCTTGGCCCTACACTATTCTACACATTGTTGATGAAGAATTAGCAACCAGCGTAGTATCCAAGTGCTAAGCATGTGTACATAGAGACCACAACTACAGGTCATTTGAGAATCCTTTATACTTACAGTATGAACTTAATTAATAGCAAAATGAAGAAGCCACAGCAAGTAAAGCTTCTTTTGTCACACTCTCAGTCCAGTACAGGAAACCTCCAGTGAACCCAAACACTTTTGATTTCAATATAACTATCAGCATAATTTTCTTACGCTCTGTCCAGCCCAATTTCATAGGTCTACTTTGACCTAACTCAGAATTTTAGATTAAAGCCGAAAAAATAAAAACAGTGCAACTTTTACATATTACCCTCAAAGTAGATGTTCAGAACTAGTAATGTCGCATCATTATTTTAAGTGAAGCTATTTGTTGGGTAAAAATTCTATTTTACAGAAAAAGGCATTGTTTCAACACACTCACCAACCACCCAGCCCCCAAGAGAGAGAGAGAGAGTGAGAGAGATTGGGGGCAAAGGGAGAACTTATCAGATTAGGACAAGCTGTCAAAAAGGAGTCATAAACCAAGGAGAAAGTTATGCCAAATCTTAAACTTAGAGGTTTGTCCACAGACTTGTCCAGCTAGAGGGACTATATCTTTTACTGGTGTTTGTAGGACAACAATATGCCTAAAATGAGGAAAAGAAACCAAAAGCTTCAGATTGCACAAAACAGAAATTATTCATATATCAGTGAAAATTTTGTTATAGGCAATTCTAGACGAAAGATCACTATACTAAGATCTACTTAGGATGACATCATACATGCATGCCTGTTTTTGCTGGGTCTACTCCATTATTCTCCATAACAATATGTCAAACCTTTCAAACAGTGTATTAATTATTTCTTTCAGGTCAGTCACTTTAGACAACAACAAAACCTAGTTCCATTTACTCACAATTTATGCCTAATATTGCAGTTTTTTCTTTTCAATAGCATATAATATTGTGATAAGTGATGGACTGGAGAAGTTCTAGGAAACATACATATCTAATTATCTTTACGAGAACACAACGGAACTCGAAAATGGCTAGATGCAAACAGAGACACATAAGTATTTACTAAACCAAAATTCCAATAGATATGATGAATCTTGCAACAGATATTGTTTGAATTTAATAACCAACTCCTGCCAACTACTTTCTTTTTAGCAACAGAAATAACGTTAATGCTAGGTGAAATTGTTAGTATCGAGTGAACTACTATCTTGTTCTTTATAAATGTATTTTTCCAATATATAACCCAAAAACTAACTAAAATTAGAAAGTCAGGTTCACACATAAAAGAATCATATGATTTCTCCAAAACAGATGAAGTGAGAGCATTTGTGTTGGATTACAAACCTCGCAGCCTCAAAGGCTACCAAGACTTCTTGGACATTGTTTGATATGGAAGCTTTATAGCTTATAGGCTTGATAATTTGGGTGATGGTGCACATGCTTTTGGAATCCTCATACTTATTCTTGCAATTTGTATTGTTCCCAAGAAAATCCGTATGCTGAACATTTATAGGTACAAGTGAAGCACATGCTGGAACTCCATTTGGTGCATCGTCCACAGAGCATGATGCTGGATCTTTCTTGAACCTCTTGACAGAACCCGATTTCCTCTTTTTAGCTCCAGTACAACGGCCTAACTGAACTGGGTCCAGTCCATCCGTCTTCCTTAACCCATTCGCCAAGGTATCTCCGCCTGTCAGTTGGCCTTCTAGGGATGTTATAGCAAGCCTGTCAGCATCTTCTGTGCTGATCACCATTGCTCCCTTCAGTTCACAGAGCTTCAAATCCAACTCACTTTGCTCCTTTTCTTCTTCTCTCATAACAGTAGCCATTCTTAAACCATTCTCATTTACTTTTTTAGATGTTTCGACACTACTTATGCCATTCACATTAGTCTCCCCACTCTCATTTGTAGAGATCAGATCGGCTAGCCGGGGAAAGGGTACAGGCTCATCTGCAATCCTAATCATGTGCGCTGGGACATTATAAGTGGCAGCGGCAGGGGATCGTTGCTGTTGCTGCTGCTGCTGCTGCTGCTGGTTTTTTTTCTTGGTTTGGACATGAGTAACTCCAGTCTTGCGCTTTCTTTTGCGTGTCGACCTACTTTTCCCAGCTTTCAGACTTCAAATCCAACAAAACCGCAAGAATCCAAAACCAAAAAGGGGAAACGGAAAAAACATGAGTCAACACTCACAAAATACTTGATTGCCATCCTTATCATTTGATTCACAAACACACTAGCACTAGAAAGGATAAAACATACTGACAACAGAAGCAGAAATAAAAACCTTTCTTCAAATGCATCTATAACATCTGAACATTGCAACAGATTTTCCAGAGGCTCCCAAGTATTTGCCGCCTCCGACCAGCCTCGCCTTTCCAAAAACACCAGTACATTATTCAGCACAAAAATCGTATCCACCTCATTTAAAGACAATTAAATTTCTCATTATTTCCTCTCCAACCCATAAACAATAATTCGCATAAGATAGTGTCCGAGTTCTAGATTACTTACCATTTGATGAGATACTGCACTTGACCCTTTTATTTGTGCCGCAATCCAAAAAATCCCCCAAAACAACAAATAGCCACAAATCAAGAGCAATTAAGCCTCAGCGAAACCCTCAACAAACAAATCTCCTTTTACAATTTACTCAGCTGAAACAGAAAGAAAAAGAAAAAAAAAAAAAAAAACCTTTCGCACGCGCTTTCTGCGTACGGCTTCAATCTCGTAGTATCCATCAGCAAGCTTCGTCTTCTCGCCCTCACCCTCCTCCGCCTCTTCAATTGGAACGTTTTCCAGCTGCTCGTACTCTTTCTCAGCTTCCGAATCCTCATCTTCTCCTTCTTCCTCTTCAAAAGCCTCTTCTGCAGCTTCCAATTTCTCACTATCCTCTGGATTTTTGCGCCGGTCATCCGCCACCACATCGCCGCCGTCACTGCAAACCACTGTGTTGGCAGGGTCGGAAGGCGGAGGTGCCGATGCCGGTGGTTGTACGGGGTCAGTGTTGTTATTTCTCTTTTTCCCTCCTTTCATTTTCTCTCTCTTCACTGCGCTCTCTCTCACTCTCTCTCCAGAGTCTACCCTGGTGACTGCTGCTGAGAGCTACTGGCTTTTTCAATTTTTTCAGGGACATTTTTGAAATTTGAACCATTTATTTATTTTTCCATTTTTCTGTTCTGATTGGAGAAATATTTTTTTTATTTATTCAAAGAGGGATCAAACTAAAAATATAATGTTTGCGTTTATCTTCTTATTATTATAATATATAAATCATATAGTCTCCATGTTATGTAATTAGATTTCTGGGTGACTTATTCATAAGTTAGATCTTTTAATTTTGTTTGAGAAGATATTGAATAGAGTAAACTTGTAAAATGAAAAATACATATATTATAAAAATATTAATTATCAATAGATACATACTATACCTTGGGACTTTTTCTAGTACTTTTTTGTAATTGGTCCCTCACAAATACGTAATCTTGTAAAAAAATCTTTCTTGACTTACACAAGATATTATCATGCACGAGTATTTAGTCATAACTTTTACTAATTTACATTTATATAAAATTCTACCATCCTGAGTATTTAGTCAGTAAAACGACTATTATTGATTTATATGATATTTCATGTGTATCGTGTTATATGTTTCAAATTTAATTTAGCAATACTTTAGATTTTTGAACTTTCAACATTATAATGAAATATAGTCAACTTTATTTGAGAGCACGATGGTTGTACCGCACACCAAATTTATTGAGGTGTTGTTTCAATATTTTCTCTATCATAAAAAATACATATAATTGTACACAATAAATGCACATAAATCTTAAAACAAGACCTAAGTTTAATGTATTGATATTTAACAAAAAGTAAACATTGAGGTGTTCACTTTTTGTTTCATTTTGTAGCTTTGATTACTAGAATAATTACAATAACGTTACGTGAATTTCATGAATATGATATATTTTGCAATATTTTATCATTATTATCTTTTTATTTTTAATTTTGTTACACTATTTCTTTCCATCACAAATAAGTGTCACGTGTCCTATCATTCAATAACATGATTTTACTTTAATGACGATCAAATAAGATTATTTAAAAGATTATAAGTTTTCATGTTTTATAAGATATTGTTAGAATTTATAAGACGTTGTATTTTATTTTTAAAATAAGTTTATAAAATAATTGGTAATTGAAATTGTGGAATGTCAATAGTAATATAATTTTATAATTAATATTTTTAAAATTGAAGGGAAACATAAAAATCTTTAAAGTAAGTTTAGAGGTCTTTAATTTTTTTTTCTAATCAACCCTATAAAATTCTAACAATATATTTTGTATATCTCGTAGTTTCATTTCTTATAAATTTTACAAACACTCAACATGTTATGGAATCTCAAATATTTTATGAGCCATTTTAAGAAAGTAAGGCTTATTTGCATTTTAAAATAGTAATTTTTATTTTGTGTACTATTTAGAAGTACGAAAATAAAAACTTATTTTCAGTAAAAATATTATATTTTTTCGTTTTCATAGTTATAATTATCATTTTTAAATCTAAAATATCTACTAATTAACAAATAATTAAAATTCACTTATTAACTAAATAATAAAAATATCCTCTTTCCATCATATCAAGATAATAAATCTCAAATTACATTGAATAATAATTTTTTATTTCAACGTAATTCACTAGCTGATTAAATAATAATTTCTTTTATATCTTTCTAAGAAATGTGACTCAAGAAAATTAAATAATAATTTTTTCATTCCAATCTAATTTAATTGATAACATTCAAGAAATTTAATAATATTATTATATTAAATATTATTTTCAATTCAATTTTTTCAAAATTTCTACATTATTTACAATATCACACTCATTTTCACACCTAAGATAATATTAAAATTAAAAAGATCAGAAATCGTTTCAAAATAGAAAACGAGTATGAAAACACAACCATTTTGTACCATAAAATGAAGCCAAAAGAGAAACGAGTTGTTTTAGGATTACCATTTCCATCCTTAAGCCTCAGGAACCTTCTTTATTGCTGAGATTATGGCGTTACATATTGCTGCAAATGTTTATTAAATATTTTTTTTATAAAAAGTAATAAAATCAAGTTGACAATTTAACGCGCGTATATTATTAATTTAAACAAAATTAACCATTTTTTTTTTGAAATGTTTAAGATTTTACTAGTAATTTTGACACATTCAATTCATACATTAAATTTTTTATAACATTAAATAAATAAAAAGTATTTATTTTTTGTATTATATTAATATTTTAATAATTTTTAATATATTTATACAAATATTTACATAAATAATGATGATAAAAATACAATAGATTATAATTATGGGTTTAAAATGTTGAATTATAGAGGATAATTTATATGAGGATTTAAGGAAGAGAAAAAATAAAATATAAAAACATTTCAGCTACATTGCTCAAAATTCAAAAACATACCCAAAAAAAACAAAAAATATATATAAATATATATACTTTCTAAATAGTACGGATGATTACAAAATTTATTTCAATTTACATTTGTGCATATCTTCTGTGTGTAACATTATAATCACTACATTTGCTTATCGCCTTCATTGAAAAGTTGCCTTCATTTGATCGCAGCGTTGGCACCTGAGAATTTTGACTTCCAATGGGCTGCATTTCTCACTCCATTCCCAGGTTTCTTCGCCCAACAATCACCGTGCCACCCCCGTTGAAGTTACCATTCCCTACTTTCCGCCATCATGGAGTTCCGTGGCCGCCGCCGCTTATCGCGCTCTACCTTTGTCAGAAAGAGAAGAAATAAGAAGCCCGGAACTCGTCGCCCGAGAATACGCCGACCTCAATCTGTCTGACAAATTCTGCCAGGTTGCTTAACTGGGCTTTACTGTTTTAGCTTTACCAACAGGATTAGACTGGGGATAACATTTTTTTTCCTTGAATCTTCAATTAATCTTGATTTCCAACGTGTTGCAGGGGGTGGGCCATGTTAGAATCCGGCATCACGTCAATCCTCTCTGTTCCTCTCTCATGGTAAATTCACTGCTTCTATCTTTGTGCATATGCCCTTTCTGTGTATACACACTTTGTCTGCGGGTATAGATGAAGTATAGGTTAGATCTTTTTGAGACAGTTTATATTGCCCTGTTCAGGAGTAGAGCAAAGCTCTGACTCAAGAGAGTTAGCCTTTCTATTGCTATGCGTAGGTTCCTGTGAAAGTGACAGATTGGAATGCTGTGTATAAGGATGCCACACTGCCGCTGATGGTGGATATTGGTAGTGGTGAGAGCTTATTTACTTTGCTTGAAATCTGAATTGTTGTTTTGTTTTACTTTTGCCATATGGTAGGAACTTGTGAATCGCGCTCTGTTTCGTGTCTTGCTTTTAAGTGGTCTGCCTTATGCAATTTAGAAGCAATATAAGACCAGATTTGCATCCAGGCTTTAACACAGTAGTATGTTATAGCTCTTGCTGATGGAATTATGTGAAGCAAACTTGGGTTTTCACTTTTGATGTTGTATTGAAATTTGGAATTTGAGCTTGGCAAATCTAAAAACGTTAATAAATTCCAGGCAGTGGCAGATTTCTCTTGTGGCTTGCCAAAAGAAACCATGGATGCCGAAATTATGTAGGATTGGAAATACATCCAAAAGTATGCAACAAGTTCCTTGATGGCATTCATATCAGTGATTTAATGTGCAATAGTCATTTTTTCCTTTCAGGAACCTTTGAAAAGGAGAGAACTCAGTTCTGTACTTGCATTTTCTTTTTCTTCTGTAGTTGGTCACACGAGTTGAATATTGGGTAAATGAGCTGGCTTTGAAGAACATGTAAGGATTCAAAAGTTCCCTACATCTTGCTTTGGGGAAGTTACTAGAAATGGTGCTGATGTACGTGTAAATGCAGACATTTTATTTTTGCCAATGCAACAGTCTCCTCCAAACAACTTGTATCCTAATATCCTGTTCCCTTGGTTTTAGTAACTATATTGGTGAGTGCTTTTCTTCTACCATAAAATCATGTGAGCAATTTTATTATCCCCTCAAGATCTTTAGTGGGAAGAGGAATTTCATGGAAGAGATTACATATTTATTGTTGTGGACTAGCTATGTTTTCTTAGAGCAGAAATTTATTCACTCATTTATGCTTGTGCCCGGATCCTCATTTCAAGAAAAAGCATCATCAAAGAAGGGTAGTGCAGAAGCCTCTGGTTGAGTCAATCATTGATGGCCTATTTTCTGGAGGACAGGTGTGGTACATAACCTCAGTTTTCTTGTATATATGTTGTGACATAAAGTTCTGAAAGGTCGTTTACATGCGACTGGCTTGTAGGTTTAAGAATGATCCTCTATGATATGCTTTTTCACGATATGCTGGACTTACTGCCCCTTAAGAATATATTTTCCCTTTGCAGGATGATTTTATTCATTTGACTGGCAAATAAAACTTGACAAAAGTTAATTTGGACTTTTTAGTTCTTTCATGAGCTTTTGTAACTTGGTTGGATTGAGAAACAGTCGCAATTTTCATTTTAGATGTTGATTCTCTCAGCTAATGCCGCATGCTGAAAGAAAAAAGGCTCATCTTTATGGATGCACAATTCTGCATTTCACCTCATCTATTTACATTTCATATGTGTTGCCAAGCGCATTTACAATGGTTTTTTTTCTTTGGAAGAAATTTTTTTTTCCTTTTTTTTCTTTTTTTTTTTGGGATCACTTATGATCTATTTCACTCTAAGCTTCTCAAAACTGGGACGCCTTGAACTTATGTTCTCTTTCCGCCTTCCCTTTAACTTCAAGTCATCTAAGTAATCACTTGGCTGAATCAGCACGATGACATTATCAATAACCTATTCCCGTCTTTTTTTTTTCTTTTTTATTTTGTTTCTTTCTTGGCTCAAAAAGCTGCCTTCGAGTGGCAGTGTGGATCCTTTTGGTTAAAAACGGGTCACTAATATTGGAAATTCTACTCTGTATGGGTTTGTCGGGATTGTGCAAGTGGGCAATAGCCATTTTATGATGGCTTTGATTCCAACACACTACAGTGCTATCATAAGCTAAGTGAAGAGATTTCTCTTATCTGAATGAGTAATGAATCTGTCAAGTCATGTGTCTGCTTAATAAGTAGCTGTCAGAAATGCTCTGAATGGCAAATGTATTACCTCTAAATTGAGTATGAAACTAAAATTTTAATATCTTTTTTCATCCACACGGCCCCATGCTTATGGAAAGGAAAATGAATTGAACATTTGAGCTATTCTCTCTCTTCCCCTACACAAAACTCTAGCTAAATGCTTTCAGTAGAGAACTAAGGGAAATCTGTAGACTCATGCACCAGTGGGTGGGAATTTGGACTGAAACTTATCTGTAAACAAATGCTAGCATAGTTGGATTAAGCATACAGATTTCCGGGTGACATTTGCATTTTTTCCCTTCTACTCGCCCTTTGAATATCTTGTGCATTGAAACATCAAATTATAATCATACATAGATCATGTTTAAGAGGATAAGTAATAAAATCAGAGTAGCCCCCATGACCTGGTATTTTTGTCGGTCCTTAAACATGATCATTTCGGAGTCCTAATCTTTTTAGTTTCCTCAATCCTCAATCCAACAATATCAACCTTGTGTTGAAGTCCTGTGAAGATTTGGTCTCTGCTCACTAGTAAGTTGCACAGGCTTCTCCTAGGTTGAGTACATACCAATAGGACACCTTAGGGCAACATGTTATATATCCTTCCCCTGTCCATTTCATAATTTCACGGATTTGAGTAAAGAGTTGCATCCTTATGATATTGATCACTTGTCACTCACATCACACTTTCTATATCTCTATTTTTTTCTTCATTGAACAAAGAGGGATACAAATTTCATGATGAAATTACTACCAATTTTTGATGATACACTTGTCATATTACTGAGGCACGCGACCTCAGAAAATGATATTCAGAAAATTAACCTGGGTTTGTAACATTGACATTGATTCTACACTCCCCATTAAGTGGAATTGTTGTTGGGCCGATCTTCTTACAATCTGATGTCCTGGAAGTGGCACTTGACATGAGGAACTATTTTGATGCTGAGTCAGATAAATTTGTACATATTGACAGCATTGATCCTAACATGCTTTGTGAAAATGAGGGCTGGTCGTGAATAATCCAATGGGAATAAGAACAGAGAGAGAAATCCATGCAGAATTTGAAGGTGCTAGAATATACCAAAAAATGTATCAGAAACAGGGGTAAATTTATATCCTTTCTTTGTTGGTATGATATCAATTAATCTCCATTTATAAGTTGGATCACGGAAATATGAGCGTGACTGGTGCTGTTTTTTTGGTATCTACAGTTTTGATCTTGAATTGGCTGACTGTCCCTCCCTTGTTATTGGGTCCGAAGTTGGCTTCTCAAATCTGCTCATTTTGGGCTGATTTAATCCTAACCGTCCTGAGGAATCCTTTGGCTCCTTTTTGAAATGCGACAATCTGGAGACTGCTTGGACTATTCTTGGCATCTAAGATGCCACAACTCAAAAGATTAGCTCATATATGGCTGAAGAGAACAAGTGGTAGCTTTTCCAAGAACTGGAAAACACATCTGGTGCAATCTTATCTCCCTATTGTCTGTGATTGTGCACACTTCATAGGCCTCAGACTCTGCCAAATTTGGTCTTTATTATATGTATGATAATTGCTGTATTGGCCTTCATATCAGCCGTCTTACATGTAGTGCTGTCTCCTCTCTTCCGACTCTTCATGTTTTCTGTCTATGGTGAAATCCAACTGAATGCAGTTGTGGTATTGTTTATAGAATTGAGGACTGGCAAAATGTTTACAGAATTGAATGCAATAAACATTGTGTATATGGTTACATAGGAAAATTCTATTCCAAACCGGATTTGGCCAAACCACTCTATGATATAATGCCATGTGGAAATTAATTTTTAATTGAAAAAGTGTCAAATTTTATTACCCAAGCAAATTAAACTAGCCTTCTTTTTAATTGGGGTAAAATTTAGCTTTATCTCTAAATTTTCAACTTAATTGCAAGATTATCCGTATCCTTTCTTTTTTTATTTATTTATACACACGCACATCATAAATTCATTTGGGCTCACACTCCTAACCTTCCATATTATAAGGGAGATTTTATGCCATTGGACCACAGGCCACCTGGCATCCTTATCCTTTTAATCGGCTTTAATTTCATCCTTCTTACCATCTTTCGATATTATTTTTCGGCCAAAAATTAAAAAATAAAGAAAATACCCTTTTAACTATTTTTACACAACACATAATAAATAAAATCATCCAAAAAATATAAAAAGAAAAGGAAAATGGTCCCTGAATTTTGCATAAAAGATACATTTTGAATGGAAGATGCATTTTTAACAAAAGATTCTACCATCAACATATTACTCTTAATTAACAATATACTATATTTTATTTTACATTCTAATCCATCCTTATATTCTACCACTAATTCATATTTTAAAATTAATTTTGAGTTTATTAGTACTTTATCAATTTACTATAATTTTAACTTTATATTACTAATGTCGAACTCTTTTTTTCACTCAATTATTCGATAACTAAGCTATGTGTTAAATTAAAAGGTTTCTATTAACTTATATAATAATATTGATTTTAACTTTATAATTATTTTATATATTTATTGTGATTTTTAAAAAAAATTTATATTTGCTATTGTAATTTTGTCTTAGTTAAATTGATTTCTAATAAAAATTAAAATTAAATAAGACTTTTTAAATTCTTAGCAGTCAATATATTATCTAACTCTTTATATTTTAAATTTTAAGTTAATATATATTCAGCGTCTTTTAAGTTTAAAATTTTGTTCAAGTATTATAATTTTAAGGCCATGTTCTTTTACATTTTTTCAAAAATTTTCCAACACCTAAAAAATTTTTCAAAATAAAGGCACATTCTCCAATCTTTTGCCAAAAAAACTCAAATTTTATACCCAAAAAGCCCTACACCCTAAATATCACA
>JACGDI010005654.1:385294-456253 GCA_014898725.1 Jacaranda copaia
TCTAGAAAAATAGCCAAAACATAAAAGAACATAGTGTAAGTTTTTTTCCAATAATTTTTAAGCTATCAATCTTATTTTCTATATCTTTCTCATATATTTTTATTTTTTAATTCAATTATCTATTAGTTTTTGGTTGCATAATATTCTTTTCTTTTTCATAAAATATATAATAATATTCATAGACTTTTATTGTTGGAAGTTTTGAATTTTCTTTTTAACTTCTCGCTAATTAATCTTGAAATTTAGTTTTCACGACATCATGTATATGAGATATCTTTATATGTTCTAAGCTTGTAAAGACTAAATTTTAAAGTTTTAAATTTAATTTTACTTGACCATTTCTTGTGATATTTTTATTTTTAATTATATTTATTCAACAACTAAATTAATGTTTAATAATTTTAAAGAATTCATTCATAGCACGAGGATAATACTAGTATAAATATATTTAATAATTTAACTTATTTATTGACTTACAATTAAATAAACATACAATTTATTTACCTTAAAGTGAAGAGAGTTTACCTTCAAGATTGGGAGCCTATGCTAACAATGAAATTAAAGCGTTATAAAATAAATTTAACTAAATTAAAAATAAAAGAAAAACTGAAAATAAATCATATATGTTGCTTTTGGTTTTTGGTTTAGATTATCCCATAAAAATGAACGACTTCATATTTTGTTTTGATTTTTTGTTAATTTAATTATTAAATGAACAATTACTAAAGTACACTTTAATTTGGCTAGATATATTGTCGAGGGATGGCCAGAAGGATAATATTGAAGTCAATTAAAATAATAGAGATAATTTTACAATTGAGTTGAAACATTAGGAACCAAAATAAATTTTACCCTTTTAATTGGAATATCAATACTCATTTCAAATGAGGAGAACATTTAAGAACAAATTCCAAATTGCATAAATTTCAAATCATTAATTTTTCAATGGAGTGTTTTCCTCAATTTGAAGGCAATATGCTGATTTCAGTATTTCTTCCATCTTTATCATATAATTTCAATTTCAATATGCTGTTCTTTTTTCTTTTGAGTGATTGACGCTCAACAAATTATATCTGCCTAATATATAGGGTTAAATTCATTTACACCCTCTATATTATGAGTTATATACCAAAAACTTCTCTATACTATAAAAACCTTGAACCCCCCAAGTCATTTGTCGTTAGTGAAAGAATTAACACTGTTAAAATGAATGAGTAAACTACCAAAAAATCCCAAGACACTTGGCGCTATTTGATATATGACAATATTGCCCCCAATAAATTAGTCGTGAAGAAAAAGCAAAAATATTAATTAATTTAATATAATAAATTAGTGTAATTTGGAAATATATTACAGTAAACATAAGTATACTACTTGCTCGAAATGATTTATTTTCTATTTAAAATTAAATTAAAGTAAAGACAGTAAAGTGTTGTTTCAAAAAATGCGTAAGAACAATAATATACTTAAGATGTGGGAAGTAGAGAGTTTAAGATGAACTAATGAATTTTTATATAAGTTAAGAATCTTATAAGTAATGCAAGATTTAGACAAAGATAACACATTAATAAAACCCAAAGACTCAAAGCCACTTGAACCCTTATCGAACAACTGCTCTGGATTCAATACCAATTATATAAGTTAATAAGAAACCTCAAGCACCTAAAACTAAAGCAGTTGGTATAAAATGAAAAGGACACAAGAAACACTAAAAACAAAATCTAAAACCTTCACAAAGGCATTCAAATACACAAAAATAGTTCCCAAGCAACTGTGACAGAGCCAGTTCTGTACTGATTCAGTAACCTAACAATTCTTAGTGCATATAAATCTTGAAAATCAATGCCAAAGTAATAGCCAATAAAAATATACAAAAGCTGTCAGCATACACGTCCATCCAACGCACCATCACGAAGTAGTATTTGGCATACATATGGAAAAAGGCCAAAAAAAAAACCCTTATGAAAAAAAGGGCAAAAAATCTTCTTATGTATTGAAAATTATGCACACAGCTTTCCACTCCTTTTTTGCTTCAATTTAATCCTAATTTTAACAAATAAAAAACATATTACCTTTAATTATTTCAGTTTTATTTATTTATTTTTTCAAGTATATTTTCGTATATCTTCTTTCATCCCCTTTAAATTTAAAAATTATTTTTAGTTTTTGTATTTTCATTTCTCTATTTTATTCTATTTTTTTATTTTTTAGATATTATATATAAATATATAGTATATTTACATATATATTTTATGTTATATGCATATATTAACTATAAAAGTACTAAAGGATTTACTAAAGTTTTATATCATGTATTTCTCCACCACACCATCATATTCGTATATTATATGTTTATAAATATGTACATCAAATATATATTTATATATAATACATACAAAAATGAAAAGTAGAATAAATTAAAGAAATAAAAATAAAAATTAAAAAATTAAAAATATTTTTGAAATTTGAAAGGGATGAAAAAGATATATGAAAATATATTTTAATAAATAAATAAATTAAATTGAAAATATATGAAATAATTAAGGGTAATATAATTTTTGTATGTTAAAATTAAGATTAAATTAAAGCAAATCAAGGGCGAAGGTGATGTGCATAATTTTCAAAATACGAGAAGGTTTTTTGCCTTTTTTTTATAATATTTTTTTTTCCCTTTTTCATTTTCATAAGGAGTAAAATGCAATTTTTTGTAAAATAAGCAAAAGAGCAAGACTAACATAAGGATTAAAGAGAAACATAAAATCTTAAATTAGGATTAAAGTAGAATATAAAATTTTAAGTTGACAATTTTACTCCTAAAAAGTCAAAATTGATCAATATTCCAATCAAATACCATCGAAAAATGATTTTAAGAATTAAAATGAAACAATATATTAAAATTTTAAAAATTAAGAACTAAAATAATTCTAGAATAAAACCTTAAGAACTAATTATGTTATTTATTCTTAAATTTATTAATTACTTCACGACAATGCATTTTCATCATCTATCGCAATATTAATTTTTTTGCAACAAAACTCTCCATTGCAAATGATGATCAATTACAACTATGCCACAGAACTTTATGTCTCAATTTTTGCAAAAATTTAAATAAAAATTTTCTACATCCTATAATATCCAAATTAAAACATGTAATAAACACACATCAATATATCAATAGTTCCTCATATTAGTTACCAAAAATTGAAATAAATGACAAACCACTGAAAAAAATTTATAAACAACAAAATACTCCACCAAATTATAAAGCAACATCAATCAAACAAAGAATTTATAAATTCTACAGCATGAAATTTTCCAATGTCATTATTCAATTTTATAAATATATAAGACAACGAGTACATAAAGTACTCAAGCATTGTCCTCTTTATCTATATTTATTCATATATGTTCGTTAAGAGATTTAGAAGAGGATGGCATAGTAATGAATGAGAAATTCAATGGCGGTTGAAAAGGCAACTGGTGAGAGGATCTGACGAGTATAGTGATGGGATATGCACATTCTGCTGCCGCATCTCAATAATTTTCTTGAACATTATCTCTAAATCTTGGAATTTTTGCTTCCACATTCTATTTATTTTCTTCATACTCGCAATTTTTTCTTTCAATTCCTCTATGCTTTTCTTCAAAGACATCGTTTTCTCTTCTACATCCGTAATATTTTTCATCTTTCCCACTTTTTCTTCAGAATTCCATGAGGGTTTTCTAGATGAATAACCCAAGAGAAGCGAAGCTTCATCTTCAAGTTCATAAATTTGCCCTTTTTTCGATCCACCTATCATTTCTGTCCGCATCTAAATAGGTAAAAAGTTCAGCACAAATTAATAAAAAAAATCAAATGATCCCAAGTTGATATAAGACAAGTAATGATAAATTAATGACTTAAAACTATCACCTCAAGTTTAGATCACATGGGCAATGCACAGCCTTCAATAACCTCATTTGAACTTTGACTGGAATATTCAAACATGTTAGCAACTTCCGTGCTGGTTGCTGTTGCTCCCTTCAACTCACAGAGCTTCAAATCCAACTCAGTTTGCTCCTTTTCTTCTTCAGAAGCCATTCTTACACCATTATCATTTTCTTTCTTAGATGTTTCAATACTGTTTATGCCATTGACATTAGTCTCTCCACCCTCTTTTGTACAGCTCAAATCAGTTGCCGGGGGAAAGGATGCAGGCTCATCTGCAATCCCCATCATTTGAGATGGCACATTATAAGTGGCAGCTGCAGGGGAATGCTGCTGCTGCCGGCGGTGGTGGTTTTTTTTCTTGGTTTGGACGTGAGTTACACCGGTCTTTCGCTTTCTTTTCCTATTTTTTCCAGCTTTTAGACTTCAAATCCGATAAAACCACAAGAAATCCAAAACCCAAAAGGAGAAACGGAGAAAACATGAATAAACACTCACAAGATACGTAATTGCTATCCTTATCATTTGATTCACAAACACAATACCAGTAGAAAGGATAAAATATGCTGACAATAGAAACAGAAATAAAAACCTTTCTTCAAATGCATCAATGACATCGGAAAATTGCACCAGATTTTCCAGAGGCTCCCAAATATTTGCTGCCTCGACCAACCTTGCCTTTACAAAAACACCAGGACATTTAATCAGCACAAAAATCGTATCCATCTCATTTCAGGACAAATCAATTTTCAAACTATTTCCTTGTCCAAAACATAATCATTAATTCATATCAGAGATTGTCCAAGTTCTAGATTACTTACCATTTGATGAGATAGTGCACTTGGCCCTTTTATTTGTGCCGCCATCCAAACAATCCCCCAAAACAAGAAATAGCCATAAATTAAGAGCAAGTAAGCCTCAGTAAAACCCGTACGGCTTCAACCTCATAGTATCCATCAGCAAGCTTCGTCTTCTCGCCCTCACCCAGCTCCGCCTCTTCAATTGGTACGTTTTCCAGCTGCTCGTACTCTTTCTCAGCTTCCAAACCCTCTTCTTCTTCTTCTTCTTCCTCAAAAGCCTTTTCTGCAGCTACCAATTTCTCTCTCTCCCCCGGATTTTTGCGCTGCTCCTCCGCCACCACATCGCCTCCTCCATTGACGAAAGCCACTGCGTTGGTAGGGTCTGAAGGCAGAGGTGCCGATGCCGATGGCTGCGCGTGGTCAGCGTTGGTATTTCTCCTTTTCCCTCCTTTCAGTTTCTCTCTCTTCAATGTGCTATCTCTGTGTCTCTCTACAGAGTATACCGTGGTGGATGCCAGTAAGGGCTACAGGCTTTTTCAATTTTTGAGGGACATTTTTCAAATTTGAACCTTTTCTTTTGTTTTCATTCGTTTCCCTCCCTCAATTTGTTTTGATTCTCTAATGGCGGGAGAAATATTTTCAATATTTAAAGAGGAATTCGATTAAAATCATAATTTTGCTTTTTATCTTCTTATTATTATGATTCATAAATCTTATAAGTTCAATCTTATGTAACCAAATCCCTTCATTATTTACTTATAAATCAGATCTTTTCACTTTTGTTTAAGAAAATATTTGAATAGATTAAACATGTAAAATGAAAAAAAAATATGTTAGGAAAACATCAATCATCAAAAATATATGTAGTTAGATAGTCCAGGTGCAACTGGCAATACATTCCTGTATCAAGCTTTATTAGTGAGTTTTCAAAAGGATAGGTTATAATACTTGCTATTGCAAGATTAGGAATTGCAATAATCCAATTTCTCAAAGACAAAACAATACATTTGAAACTTAAAATACTAATTAAGCTAGATTCAAAATCGATGTACAATTTTAGCAAACATTTAGAAATGTGCAAACTACTAGATCGAGCATCAACAACATTTGGGATGAGACACCCATGATAGATAAAAAAGTAATTGAAAATGTGGACCGCACTTTAAGGGAAATGCTTGGAACCAACTTACCATTAGGAAGCAAAATGATTATATTAGGAGGTAATTTTTGTCAAATTGTTTATGTTGTTGTTGGAAGGATAAGGTCACAAATTGTAAAAGCAAGCATTGTAGAGTATCACTTAAGATCCAATGTTAATGTTATTCACTTGTCAGATAATACTAGAGCCCATAACAATCAAAGGTTCTTTGATTTTTTACTTCGTGTTGGGAATGGAGAAGAACCTATAATATCCGAAAGTTTTATATGAAAATATATATAATATTGTATGAACTAATTTCTTTAACCCATTTGATTTAGAATAATTAAAATCTTGAGAAGTTCGGATTTTGAATAGGGGTTAGTCATCTAATCCTAATAAGAGTTTTATTTTATCCAAAATATCTAACCTAATAGCATAAATACCTAATCAATAGGAAACAAAGGAACTATACATAGAGGTGAGAAAATACCAATTCATTTTATTTGAAAATCTATAGGAAATTTAATTCTTAGGTATTAACATTTTTTTTTCTTTCACAGAATTGGTGGAGGATTCGTAAGTGGTAGATCAGACATGAGGGAAGTCTTGAGTTTTAGTATTCTCAAGTAAGTAAATCTCTATTCATTTTCTATTGAAAAATATTTTCTGCACGAATGATATATGCATAAAAATAAATGATATGTTCTTTTTATTGAACTTTTAGATATAATGGAATTAATTGCATAACCATCTATGAATATTTAATTGTTTATATGGCTTTTCCACATGCATAGAACTTTTTTTTTATTTGAGCATGTAATACAAAATGTTTTTGAATACTTACACAAAATATAGTACTTCTATCAAAATAAATAAAAAAACAATCTATGCTCTGAATAATCAAGAAACTATCAATAGGAATGAGTTCCGTAACTATGCCATGGGGTTGCAATACCTCTGAAGCCACTCTTTACAGTGTTGTAGTTAAGAACTTCGAAGCCACTCTTAACAATGTTGTAGTTAAAACGCCTAAAGTTGCTCTTAACGATGTTGTGGTTAAGACCTCTAAAGCCACTTAATGGCATTGTCGTTAAGATCTTAGCCACGACAGCTTATTAGAATCCCAAGAGTTCATGAGCATTATTAATTAATAATTATTTTTTATAAATCTATAATCTCTATTTTAAATTATTCTGAAAGATATGTGATGGACTCTGAGAACATAATTTTGAATATTTTTATATTAATTGTTATATTTTTGCAAAGTGAATATTTTTGTTTCATTGATTTTTCATGATATTTATACTTGCTCGAATCCAATAAAAAGAAAAAGGAGATTTATTTACTGGGCGAAGTGTCGCTCATAAGTTATTAATCCATCTTTTTGCAGAAAAACTTAGTTCAAAATGAGGAAGACGAGCAGTTTTGTGAATGGTGATGAGAGATAGGCATTTTAGAAAAGGTTATTTGATGTTTAAGATTCCTAGTTAGTTACTTAGAAAATTTTCTGTAAGGTTTCGATTACTCAAGTTTGATTGTTAAGACAAGTGTTTGAAATTCTCTTTCATCGTGATTATTTATTTTAGAATTTGTTCAATAAAATTTGTGGGAATTCAGCAAGCTTTGTTGGATTTGAGGCTTAGTATTTTTGAGTCATTGGGTTTAGTGGTACTGCCATGTTATGTCTCGAATTTTGGGTCATGACAAAACCGATCATGCAAGATAATATGATAAGGATTTCCAACTCTATGGCAATACCATGGGATCATGAATAGTTAGTTGATAATATGATTGAATCAATTTTTCTAGATCATGGTTTGCATACTTATGATTTTGACTATATGATGGGCAAAGTGCTAATAACTTCATTAAATGAAGATGTGAACAAGCTGAATGAAAAAGGTTATTTAAGCTTTTTCAGGTGATGACCAACTCATGTATTACTCATTTGACTTTGTGCCTGAGGACATGAATAATTTGTAATTACCTAAATTTCTAAACTCCCTTACTCCTGGTAATCTCCCACCTCACAAGTTAACTCTTACGAAAGGAGCATCAATTATGACATTGAGAAACAGTGATTGAAAAATTGGGTGATGGAATGGCATTAGACTAATCTACCATAGGTTTGGTAGCAATGTAATTGATACAGAAGTTTTGACTAGATAGTTTAAGAAAACAAAATTCTTTCTACAATGCATTCCTTTAAAGACAAAAAAAGATGCAAAAATGCCATTTGAAATGATATGGAAGCAATTTTCAATTAGATTGAGTTTTGCATTAACAATTAATAAATCCTAGGGACAAACGATACCAAATGTTGGAATTTATTTGCCTCATCATTTTTTTAGCCATGTCCAACTATACATTGCTCTTTTTTGCAGGGTGTTTCTAAAAAAAGCACAATAGTATTGGTTAAGAAGGGACAATTAATGATCTTCAAGGGATTTATACAAGCAATGTAGTGTTCTTTGAAATTTTTTTCAAATTGCGTGATAACCGTAATTATGAGGTATATTATGAAAATTTTTCTATATTCACTTTTTTCACTATAATATTTTCCATAATGTAATTATGCATATATATATATATATATTTATATGAATGAGAATTTATTTTATGTTTTGTTATGATTACCACGAGTATTTGCATGAATTTATAGTAGTGTTTTTAATTATCTTTTATATATAGGGAATTTAGTGTACAAATATTACAAGTTAGCATCAACCCATTACATAATTAGTAATTATATGAACTTATTTATTCTACCTAATATACTTAAGCTACCACAAAAAGAAGAAACAATAATGAGAAGATTTTACTTCAGTACGATATTAATTGTTATTAAATTAGCTTTCATACTTATGTTTCTTATGCACAAATTAATGTGTATATGTGTCTTATTATTATTAGAAAAAATATTCAATCTTCTGAAGGGGCCAATATTAAAATGATATAAATTAAATTAAAAAATCGCATAATCTCATTGACTTTAGAGCTGATTTATTGGATACTTTATGTTTAATGGTTTATATTACAATATTTCAATCAACAACATCAAAGATGGTGTAGAGATTCTAGGAATACAAGTTGGATTGCAAAATAGCTACAAGGTAGTGTTTTGCAAATTATATTTAGAATAACATGAATATATAGTAGCATGCTACAGATATATGATATGTTTATTTTAAAAATTTTAGGTATATAGCAGAAGTTTACTGTAAGAAGTTGTAGTTTTGCAACAAAACTACTTTGTATATAAATTACCTACCATTTCTCTTTGTTAAATATATGCGTTTATGATTTGTCAACAGTAAATTTTGTTTAAGTTTAATTGGTCAATATAATTAGTAACATATTTTTAATATCCTTGTGTCACTATATTGAATGAGAAAATATATGTACGAAAATTACATAATATTCAAGGTGAAATTCTATGTGTGGGGACTGCGTGCGGCGATTACGAGTTTATTTAAAGAGGAGTTCAATTAAAATTTTAATTTTAATTTTTATCTTCTTATTATTATGATTTATAAATCTTATAATCTTCGTGTTATGTAACTAAATTCCTTCATTATTTGTTTATGAATAAGATCTTTTCATTCTTGTTGAAGAAGACATTTGAATAGATTAAACATGTAAAATGACCAAAAAAAAAAATTTGTTAGAAAAATATTAATTATAAAAAATATATATAGTTAGTCTTCTAACCCATACAATTGATTTTTTTTTTCCCACTCTTTTCCTCACGTGCTATTTTGTTACTTACAAGTATTTAATGTTGTAAAGTAGTTTTACTAATTTACATGAAATTTCATCGTGAAGAGTATTTAGCTTTGTTAAGTAGTCTTTATTGATTCACATGAAATTCCATCACCCATGAGTATATAATTAGAATAGACTTGGTAAAATTTTATCCATATTTACGGGTATTTATGAGTATTCAAAAAAATACGGATAATGAACTTCATATTCCCAACCCAATAAAATGCAGGTAATTTTATTCATACTCAAACTATTTGTCATTTTTTAGCCTGGCTTGCAGGTGCCCAAGAGTTACCCATATATATATATTTTTAATTTTTAATCAAAATTTAATTTTTAAATTTCACAAATAAAAAAATTATAACAAACTAAATTAAGTTACACCCTAACGAAGTACCTTGATACAAAATAGTGTATAATAAAAAGTTCTTCCCAAATACTAGTCACATATGTAGTCAAGTGATGAACAACTTGTTGTGCATATTTCCATAGATGTAACATCTTTTTCTACAAGCACAACAATGTTTGAATGATACCTAAATTTTTAAATTTAAATTTTTTTTGACATGTAATGAAATTTAAATTTTAACTTTTGAATGTAATTTATCTTAAATTTGGTGGGTTTTGAGCACTTAAGTTTGTAAGTTTTGAACTACAGTGTTATTAATATATTTTAAATACTTGTTCAATGTAATAAATTTGTAGTCTTTTTCTGTTTTATTTAGTTGATATTTAATAACATTATGTGAGGTGGATATTAATTTACTTTTAAATATTAAAAAATAAAAATTTATTATGGGTACCCATAAGTAATTGGCACACTATCTTGTACCTTATTAAAAAAAAAAAAATTTACTCATAATCCATTATTACGCATTATTGAATTATCCATGAGTATCTAATTGTTAGATCTAAATTTTTAAAAGTGATTTTTACTGATTTATAGGAGATTCTACATGTTTCGTATTACTCGGTAAGAATGTAATCACTAATGCTTTTGACTGGCCGGTGTAACTTCTAGTATAGGATACGATATTGTCAACTCTATCACACTTGTTTCACCTAAATTTATTATAATTTTTGAGATATGATTGGAATGTTTTCTCTGCATATTGTTTTGTCGTGGATCATACAATAATTAAACATAAATCTTGAAATTAAATAATACATAAATTTAATGTATTGGTAAGTAAACTAGAAGGTACGCATTTAATAATAAATGTTCACTCTTTTGTTCCATTTTGTAGCTTTGATTACTGATAATATTGTGAATTATAAGGAATCGTGCGAATTTCTTAAGTACTATATAATTATTAAATGTTGATGCGACCTTTCATTCAATAAGAAAATTTTTCAACAAAGGGTGTTTAGATAAGGGAATTTAAAAAATTATAAGTTGTTATATTTTACAAAATATTGTAAGATAATATCAATTTTATAATTAATATTATCAAAGTAGAAAAAAATTATTAAAATCTTTAAAATAAGTTAAGAATTTTTTATTTTTTATTTTTTTAATTAACCCCTTTTTTCAAACAAACTTATAAAATCTTAACATTATATTTCTATATCTCACAAGTTCTTGATAAAAATCTCGAATGTTTTAAGGTAACCCCTATTATATGTCTTTAATTTGTATTACTTATTGTCTTGTAATACGAAAATTATCGCCTACTCCCCCTCCCCCTTCAAGTTAAGCAACCATTAGTATATTTATTAGAGGTTAATAATTGATAATTTTTCTTTTTTTTTTGACAAAGTACGGTAAAATATTATTACTAAGAATCAAAAGCAAGAGCGTTACAAATTACATTGCTGAAACTTCATGTTGGTGCAAAGATAAAGCACTCTTTACAAGGAAATGAGCACACCGATCATCATTACAAATATTGATAATGAGGTGCTAATTTGACGAAAAATTGACCAATTCAATAAACTTTATGATCAAATTACCCTTTTACTCTTATTTATGCAAGTAATCCAACATTTTTCTTCTTAGTATTCCCTTATCAGCACTCTAAATTTTGTTCCAAATTTTCTTCCCTCAAATTTATTTATTTTACTTTAAATGTCCAAAAATATCAAATAATTCTATAAATACAAACTCTTCATATTATCCATGATGTTGTTTGAGCCATTATTTGACTAATTGCTTAGGTATAAATTGGGGATGCATAACACTCCCGTTAGTATGAATCACATGGGCCATAAATCACCCGATGTGGAAATTTATGGGGTGTATTAATTGGAACGTATTGTTCTTCATCGTATTGCTTATATGCATCATTATTTGATTTCATGACTTTAGTACTTTTTTCAAAGCAAAATCGAGATAGTTTGCTCAAATAGATTGAGCTAGACGCGAAAAAAAAACTAGAAATTGGATTTTTTATGTTTCTTGATCAAAAGAATGAAAAAATCAATATATTAGAAGCACTCAATGAAATTTGTCAAGTGGCCAATCAGAATCCAGATGGAATATCATAAGTCCTGTTAGATTAAATACTGATGTGCTAATCAAGGTTAAGCAATTGAAATGAGGGTGCCATCATGGAGCATGAGTTGACTAAGTACAAAATGATGAAAAAATGAATAGAAGTTCCTTCGATTTTAGCATTTTGTACTGTTGATATGTCAATCTATAAGCCAAAACAACACTCTCAAATTTAAGTAAAGGAAAATCTACAAAACCGTAATCCAATCAACTGCAGACATAAAAATCATTGTTCAAAAAACTCAAGTTGAAAGCATAATTTCGGCTCAAATTCTCTTTTCTATTTTTTATTCCATCTTTTATTTTATTTTATGAATATATGATACGTATATTAAATATATTTTTATAAATATAATTGATTAAAAATTAGATACATTTAACATAAATTCAGCATGTTAGAATAAAAAATGAAATAAGGAATGAAATAGAGGACGCAAAGTGAATTTCTTATGCTAATCATAAGTTTAAAGTAAATCCTACTCCTAATTTGCTCCATCATTTAAATACATACCTCAATCTACAAAAATTAATTCCATCTTTGTTTTTGGCTTTTATACTTCATACTGTATTAACAAAGACCAATTCTTTTCCTTCAAAATCGATTTTGTTGTGTTTCATATTTTTCACAGGGAATTACTTAAAGAAGTTGCCTTTTTCTATATATTCACCACTAAAAAGGGCATATTAATTCCTCTATTTTATTTTTTTTATTTAATTTATTATTTTATTTCATAAATATATGATATGTGCATTAATTTTTTTTTATAAAAATAGTTAATTCAAGATCAAATACACCTAGCATAATCACACGTTTTAGGAATATCAAATTGATTACCACACTTTTTAGGAATATCAAATTGATTACCACATCTTCAGAGCAATAATGATAATATCCTCTAATTTTTGAGGTCAAGATTGTAACTTAACTTGGACATTTACACTACGTTTGGTTCAAAAATTTTGATGGAGAAAATAAAAAAAAATATTAAGAAAAATATTTTTGATCGTTTGATTAGTAAGGAAAATGCTAAAGAAATAAAAACTTAGAAAAAAATATAATCTATTTGAGAAAAATGAATTTTCTTCACAAAATGATGACAAAAATAAAGAAAAAATTTATTTGAACTCTCTCTTTCCCTTAACTCATTTATCCCTCTATTCTTTTCTTCACTATTTTTTTCTACATTCAAACAAGTTTTTAGATTTTATATTTTTTTTAATTTTAATTTTATTTTCCTTATCTAATTCCTTAAACCTAACATGGTGTTGAAGGTGTTGATGGTTGCGGTCAAATTGAAGGGACCAAATGATGATTTTCATGTTATAAAAGGGATAAATGCTACATAAAATATGGTGCATTGGAATATTTATGGGCCATTTAAAGAAAACTCTTACAAGTTCATTAGTTCAGCCATTCTGAAATAAGTTCACCTAGATACTGTTCAGTCGTGCTTTTTGTGGATTACCATTTTCGCCATAAAATTTGAAGATTAGCCTTCTTTTTGATTGCAGCGGTGGCTGACAATTTCGAATTTGAATGGGCTGCATCTCTCACTCCATACCCAGGTTTCTTCGCCCAGCCATCACCGTACCACCCCCCTTAAAGTTATCGGTCCCTACTTTCCGCCGCCGTATAGTTTCGTCGTCATCCTCGGCGGCTTATCATGTTTTACCCTTATCAGAAAGAGAAGAAATAAGAAGCCCGGAGCTTGTCGCCCGGGAATATGCCGACCTCAATCTCTCCGACAAATTCTGCCAGGTTGCTCAACCGGGCTTTACTGTTTTAGCTTTACCAACAGGATTAGACTGGAAAAAGCATTTCTTTTTTCTTAAATCTTCAATTAATCTTGATTTTCCGCTGCGTTTAGAATTTCTTTTTTACTCTTTAGACGGGTTGTTGCAGGAGGTGGGCCATGTTAGAATCCGGCAGCATGTTAATCCTCTCCGTTCCTCTCTCATGGTAAATTCTCTGTCTGTGGGTATATTTTATCATACTCTATTCAACAGTGGTGGAAAGCTCTGATTCAAAAGAGATGGCCTTTTGTTTCTCATGTTTAGGTTCCTGTGGAAGTGCCAGATTGGAGTACTGTGTACGAGGACGCCACTCTGCCGCTGATGGTGGATATTGGTAGTGGTGGGAGCTTGTTTGCTTTGATTGAAATCCTAATTGTTGTTTTGTTTCACTTGTTCCTTATTCTGGGAAACTTTGGGATATCATGCACTGATTCTTGTTTTTCTTCTAAGTGTAGTGGCTTATGCAATATAGATCCGGATTTGCATTTAGGCTTCAATCGTGAGTCCGTTTTTACTGGTGTACTTTGCATTTGGATTTGCTAATTAACTGCTTTATCTTTCCGATTTATTATCGCCACATATACATGATTAAATAAGTATTATGTTATGGCACTTGCTGATGGAATTATATGAAGCAAAATTAGTTTTATGTTCATCTCAGAAATTTGAACTTGGCAAATCTAAAAATGGTTGTAAACTCCAGGCAGTGGCAGATTTCTCTTGTGGCTTGCCAAAAGAAATGCGGGATTCAGGAATTACTTGGGATTGGAAATACGTCCAAAAGTATGGAACCCGTTCCTTGGCGGTATTCATATCTGTGACTGAACATGCACTAGGCATTTTTTCCTTTGTGCAACCTTTGAGAAACTAAGAACTCAGTTCAAGACTTAAAATCTTCTTTTTCTTCTGCAGTTGGTCAAACGAGCTGAATATTGGGTAAATGAGCTGGGTTTGAAGAATATGTAAGAATTCTGAAGTTCATAATTCTTGCTTTAGGAAGTCATTAGAATTGGGGTTGATATATGTGTAAATGCAGACATTTTATTTTTGCCAATGCAACGGGGTCCTTCAAACAACTTGTATCCTCATATCCTGGTCCCCTGATTTTCGTATCTATTTTGGTGAGTGCTTTTCTTCCACCATAAGATTCTGTGAGCAAAATGTCATTAGCCCTCAAGATCTTTAGCAGGAAGAGGAATTTTGTGGAAGATATTACATATTTATTGTTGTGGACTAACTACATTTTCTTAGAGCTGAGATTTATTCACTCATTTATGCAGTGTCCAGATCCTCATTTCAAGAAAAAGCATCATAAAAGAAGGGTTGTGCAGAAACCTCTCGTTGATTCAATTGTAGATGGCTTAGTTTCTGGAGGACAGGTGTGGTACATAACCTTAGTTTTCTTGCATATACCTTTGCACCATAAAGTTGTCGAAGGTTGTTTGATATGACTGGTTTAAGTATGATCTTCTATGATGTGCTTTTTCAAGATATGCTAGAGTTGCTACCCTTGAGAGATTATATTTTCTTTCAAGATGATTTTATTCATTTGACTGATGAGCAGGACTTGAAAAAAATTAATTTGGACTTTTAATCCTTTCATGAGCTTTTGTATCTTAGTTGGATTCAGGAATCAACACATTATTCATTTTATATGTTAATTCACTCAGCTGATTTTGCATATTTAAAAAAAAAAAAAATTCTCATCTTTTTGGATGCACGATTCAACATTTCAAATGTGTTGCCACGTGCGTCTATAATTG
This sequence comes from Jacaranda copaia, assembly GCA_014898725.1. NCBI lineage: Eukaryota > Viridiplantae > Streptophyta > Magnoliopsida > Lamiales > Bignoniaceae > Jacaranda > Jacaranda copaia. The sequence goes on from JACGDI010005654.1 coordinate 400,980, forward strand.
CTTCTTTCTTCAGAAGTATTTTTGTGTTTAACATCATTTATGATCTATTTCACTGAAAGCTTCTTAGAACTGAGATGTTTTATTCTCACATTCTGCGTCCTCATTCCCCTCACCTTCAAGTCACCTAAGTCATCACTTGGTTGAAATCAATGGCATCATGACATAATTGGTAACCAATTCGGGCTGCCCCCCCCACCACACACACACACACACCCACAATTTTTCCCCCTCAGTTTAGAAAGCTAACTTCAAGCGGCAGAATGGATCATTTTGGTTAAAAATGCATTGCTAATATTGGTAATTCTACATAGAATGTGCTCACAGGGAGCTTCAGTTAATAAAATGCATTTACTAGGCCTTTTCTTTCAATGAGCAAGTGGAAAATGACCACTTGATGATGGCTTTATAGTTGACTCCATAACTTTGACATTTATTATACATTTCCCATTAAGTGGCATTGTTTTTGGGCAGATCTTCATACAATCTGACGTCCTGGAAGTGGCACTTGACATGAGGGATTACTTTGATGCTGAGTCTGATAAACTTTTACTTATCGACTGCATTGACCCTAATATGCTTTGTGACAATGAGGGCTGGTTGTTGAACAATCCAATGGGAATAAGGACAGAGAGAGAAATCCATGCAGAATTTGAAGGTGCTAGAATTTACCGAAGAATGTACCAAAAGCAGTGATAACTTTATATCCCTCTTCATTGGTATGCGATCAATTTATCACTATACATAATGCGTATCACAGAAATTACCAATTAACCACTATGTATGACTGGTGCTGTCTTTTTTGTATTTACAGTTTTGATCACCTACTCACCGATTGATATTTTCCATTATGTTATTGGATCAAAAGGAGGCTTCTCAAACTGCTGTGTTTGGACTGATTTATCATACCCATCCTGTGAAACCCTTTGGTTCATTTTGTAAAGCAACAATCAGGTGAATTCCTGGCATCTATGTTCCTACAGCTCGAAAGATGAGATTTGCATTGGTTTTCTGCCTGAAGAGAACAAGTGCTTGATTTTCGCAGAAATGAAAACCTAATCTGGTGGGATCTTCTCTCCTTCTGGTCTGTGATTGTGTACGCTTCACCATTAACTATGAATGAAGGGCTACTTGATGCTTCTTGCTGATCATGGCTGATCAATATCTTGTCCTAATTGAATCGGCTAACCATCAGTCCAAAGCCATGTACTTCTTAGTACCTCATGTGAGAAATGGTGTTAAGATATTCTGACTGTTCTTGCTCCTTTCAAATGGATGATTAATTCGCCGAAATATACTAATGTTTCTTTGTGGATCCATGAAGTTAACTACTGATGAATGCAAATCTCATAAGTATATCATTGCCTGATCGAGAGCTGAGAAAAAGCACAAGTGTTTCTATAATACAGGAAGTGCTTGCAACAACTTCAAAAATAACTTTTACTAAATTTTAGTTGGGTTGGATTGTTCAGAAGTGGTGTTTATGTTTCTGCTTTTAATTCTTTAAAATGCTTTTAATCTTTTGTGATTAGGCAGGAAAAAAGCTAAAAAGTTAAGATGACTAAAGCTTCTTGATAATTTTAACTACTACTTTCAAACATTTTTGATTTTGATCATAACTTCCACAACTTTTGTACTTCTCGAGAGTGAAAGATCTTGTAAACACCCCGATGGTTGAGTGTTCCAGCCCTTATCCGTGTTTACTGCTTCAAGTCCAGATATCCTTGGGAAGACCTGTTAAATAGTTTCTCTATTTTTTCATGAAACAGCCAGAGTTGGGAGCTTGCTTGAGGTTCTGGGGAAAGACTAATGTTGTGGTTATGGACTTACATTGAAGCAATTCACTTGCCTTCATGTATGGGCCAGTGATACAGAGAAGCCTAAGTCCATAACCAAAAGCTTGAGATGCTTTTTGAAGTCGCATGGTCTAATGAAATGAAATACAAATTTAAAATGAAAATAGTAAACTTAAAATAATAATGTAAAAATTAAGACCAAAGTTGGGAGATTCATAAACATCAAATATGAAAATTTGGAAGATTAATAAATTAAAGACAAGATTAGAGTAATAATCTTGGAAAATCGAAAAAAAATTCATAACTGATGATGAATTTAACATACCCAAATGAAAAAATCAAGACCAAAAAGCTTAGGCCTAGTTTGGTTGGATTTTTCATTTATCCCATGATTATTTTCCTCATGATAAGTGGAGAGGTTTGTTTATGAATAGGTGATGGTTTTAAATCTCATGATAATTTTTATAAACTTTTATGTATATGTATACACATACATATTGGTTTTTGATTCAAGGGATGAATCAAAAATTAGATGACCTTATTATCCGGATGGACCTGAGTCTATCAACTTTTTCTTAATTTTGGTATTGTAAGTACGGGCCGATGATTTTCATGTGGGCCGATGATTTACACAAGCTAAACATTTGATTAGTCTTTGACAAAATTGCATACCAAGCATTTTTCGTTCAAACCAAACTAGGTCTTATAGGACGACACACGTCTTGTGCTGACATGAGCCCTCTGTTAGACATTGCAGAAATTCTCTACTACTGGGATCCTTGAATTTAACTATTTTTCTGGGAGTGGGTTCAAGGAAGGCTGTCAACGAGGTGGATTTGAATTGAATATGTCATGTTTAAATTCGAATTCAATTATCAAAATTTATATTTGAATTTAACCCAAAATTCTATAGAATTTTTATAGTCAGTACTATATTTGAATTCAATGGATATTCAAAATTCGATTAAAAAATCCAACTCAATTTCTTTTTTTTTCTTCTTCTTCTTTTTCTTCTTTTTTGTTTAATTTTATAAAAATATTGTATTGATAAAGTAAATTTATATTATATCGAATTTTTAACAACTTTTTATTATATATTAGTTCAAAAGTTAAGTATTTGAATACTAAATTCCTATTTTATATTATATTAATGTATAAATAAACTATTATATATTATTCTATTTGACATTTTATCAATATTTTTTTTATTTTTTAGGTTAAAGATTCAATATTAATAATATAACATAGATGTGGATATAGATATTAGGTCAATATAATTTATAAATTTTATTTAAATTCTTTACTAATATTATATATAAGAGTATTAATTTAATAAAAAAATATTAAAATTCGGATTCGAATTTTTAACGGATCAAATTGCTTAATTCTATATTCGATCCACTTATTTCGGATTACGAATATTTATAATTAAATATGATTAATTTGATATTTTAATCGAATAAAAATTTGAATCGAATTCAGATTAAAATCCGATCCATTAACAGCCCTGGGTTCAACACTGGGGAAGGGGTCAAGAAAAGGAGCAGGACAGGTCAAGAAAGCAGGACATCGAGTTCCTCATGCCGGAATGATGAGATAGAGATTGGAAGGGTGATAAGGGTTTGAAAAATGATCTTTCCAGCAGGGTAAATTAGGTTCAGTTGAGCTTGGGCTGTGTCTTGAAATCAAATGAGCGTTGAAAACCTCCAAAACTCAAGTCATTATTTAAAGATCGAGAGATAAAATGCTTGGAGAATTAACTGCAAAGCATACCACAAATACAATTGCATAAAATTAAATGCAGCAAATGCTACACACATGGTTGTGTGTATATATGTGTATGTAAATGTGGAATAGGGTGAGTATTTATACATGATTCATTGCGTGTGATATATATTTTATTGCATCAGATATCATCTAATTCGGGTCATCCATGATTCAATAATTCAACGGACGACATATTGCCAGGTCACGGCCATTTTTAAAATGACACGGATTCATTGAGCATCAAGCAAAATGTCACACCTTTTTGGAGCATTTTCTATATTCCCACGCCAAAAGGAAACGTGAAGCATAGGATGTAAGAAAATTTTAATTCTTGTTAAGATGCACCGTGTGTGTGGTCTACATCATCACGAGCAGATCTTAAGCATTCATTGCGTGCGTTGAAGGAAACTGTGGCCAAATCTCGAAGGCTCTGAGCTTCATAGCCGGCAAAGTTTGTCAAAATACACATTGTTCATTAATTAATAAGCTTTGTACGCATGGCTGGGATTTTCACCATTCAAGAATGAGCCCCACCCCACGCCCAGTCGGCCCACAGATCACTTGCAACCTGCGGCATATGTTGATCATGTCTGGAGTTGCCTTATTTTAATGAGTCGCACTGTATAGTTTCGTACGTGTAAGGGCAAAAAAGAAGTACTGTCCCCCAGAGGACGAAAATTGCAGAAAACCAGTGTGGAGTGTCATCAGAGGACCATGTTTCATGTGTTGCTCACTGATATGCAACCCGACAGGCAGTTCCATTATTTACATAATGTTTCAGTTATACTTAGTTAAGAATGCCTATTTTCCTCAACCGGTTTGATTATATCTAATTCATTTTACAGCAATGTTCATCGTACCATAGATTCGTATTGCATTGAATATAACATCATATTGTACGTGAGTTGCATGCAGCGAATTTGATTAAGCAAAAAAGATAAAAATGAGTGATGAATATTGATTCTAAGATCAAAATTACATTCATAATTTGTATGTGAATGAATTCATGAATTACCCATGTTTCGGTCTATTAATGGGTTGTCTTCTTTAGAAATGTTTCATTGGAAATATACTTATTATTTGTTGCACCTCATATCGTTCTAATAGTTATGATTTACTTATATGTAAGTGTATCAAGATACCATGAATTCGTAATAATAAAAGAATTTTATATAGCGTGAGATTTCACTTAAAAAAAAAAATTCTATATCAATGAATTCTTTTCTATCCATAAGGTTCGATGTTAGAGATCTTGTAACATTTACTAAAGAGGCTCTATTGATTGATATTACACAAAAAAAATAAATTACAGGCATTGATACAATTAGATCAACTCTTCATATGTAAATTTGTTATTTACAATTCTACATAAGATTGATATAGGATCGTGGGCTTGATCTTTTGAAAAAACATTTACACAATTGACAAAGTCAAAATATATTTTGTATTCAATACACAATTTCTTTTTGAAAAATTTATCATGAAACAAAACAGTGAATAATGAATATAGACCAAATAAGTTAATAGTATTAGAATCTAATAAATTAACTACGTCAACTCACTATTAGAATTGGCTAATATGTTAGAAATTTTTAGCACATTGAGAAAAATAATTGGATTAAGGATATCAAACTTTTTGACATCATTATTGACTAGAAATAAATTTTCTAGAATTTGACTAGACTTTTTCTTTGAAATCATTGTTATAATCTCAACTAAGTAATGTAAGTAATTGGATTAAAGATATCAAACTTTTTAACATCATTATCCACTAGAAATAAATTTTCTAAAATTTGACTACACTTTTTCTTCGAAATCATTGTTATAATCTCAACTAAATAATGCATATATATATATATATTTATTTATTTATATATATCAATAGCATAGATGAAGTATAAAGCTTTTGGAATTGAAACAAGTTGGAATCCAAGGAATACAACTGGTTACTTGTTAGCACTCACCACATTTATTCTAAATTCAAACTTTGAGACGGATTAGTTGATAATTTTTCGGCTGTAATTTTGGTAGCATCATCACAAACACAGGCGTATATGCCCATGCCCTACTCTATGCCCATATTTATCCACTTCCTCACCTAATTGATGGGTACACCCAATTTGCATGCCTAAAAATCAATTAAATTGCCTGCCATTTCTTTTTTGGTTCATTTTTATATCGATGTATTTAATACTCTTATAATATTTTTGGGATATTTACAAATAATATACTATCTTCTGAGATAATACACTTTTTTTTTCAAAAATATTATCACATTTAAAATAATTATTTAGCACGATTAATCCATATCTATTAGTTCCGAAAGTGAAATTAAAATTTTTCAAAATTTTTACTTGATATTTCTTCTATTTACGCAAAATGAGACATTGAAATCAAAAGATTCAAGAGATCATCGAGATACTCAAAGATGCTAGAACTTATATCCTACAGTTAATGTTTTTATTTTCCTTTTTGAACATTTCAAAATATATTTATTTAGAAATAATATTTTATAGACAAATTTACTTTTTTTTTTAAATTTATTTTTAACATTTCATATCAAATCAAATTATTATGACTATTATTTTATGACATAGAATTTATCTTTATCTTTTTTTTTTCAAGGTAAATATTGAATTTGGTAGAGTGTTGTACGTTTGTATGGGATGGTCTTACCTCTTAAAAGCGGCATGTGGAATTTGGTAGCAAAGTCGTTCTTTTGGGGCCCAAATGCGCCGCTACTTCACATGCGCATGAGCTGTCGCTCATCAATCCTCCATTTTATGTTGACTGCGACTTTATTTATTTATTTATTTATTTACTCACCAAAGGAGGAATTTCATCCAAACTCCTTTAATGTTCAATTGCAAACTTCACAGTTCTCAATTTTATTGTAAAATAAAAATATTTAAAATTTTATTTTGTCTGTATATGTAAGGAAAGTAGTTTTTTTTTTTCTTTTTTAATTTATAAAAAAAATATTGTAACAAAAGAAAAATGGAGCAAGTTGGGTATCATCAAAAGTTCTCCCGCCAAAAAAATGTCATCCTCAATTTGATGAAGTATAGTTCTATACTTAGAATGAAAAGTCCAATCTCATAGAGTATTATCAATTTGATATATACGTTGGAATGTCTATTTTCGACGTTTCAATTGGTTAGAAAAAGAGGCAATAATTTATAAATAAATTCAAAATTTATATTATTTCTTAAATATTGATATCCTATTGCAAATACTATGTTTTATCATGCGCAGTTTGGAATATATTTAGTTCTTAGATTTTTAATTATATAAAGAAAATAGTTTCTCACTTCAACCGACTTTAGTTGCAATATTTTGTGATATATTAATAGCATTTTTTCTCCTAATGCTACGTTTGAATCAAGAAATATAATGGAAAAAAAAAGACAAAAAGATATAAAAATATAATTATTAAAGTACATAGTTGTATAATTCAAAGCGTAATTTTTTCCCCTTATTTTTTCATTTTAAAATGGGTTAAATACAATTTACCTCCCCAAATGCTTGTCACATTTACCCTTGTAAACTACCGTAACAAAACCCCCTCCACTTAATGGAAGTTATGTTCTTCCGTTGGTAAAATGGGTTAAATACAATTTATCCTCCTAAACTTAATGAAATTTAATGTGGATGCTTATGCTTATAAAGTAATAGTTATATGTGGATGCTTATATTTATTTTGTTGTTTTATTTTATTTAATATCTCTTAAGTTGTGTTGAATATTTAGTCTATAAAAATTTATTTTTACTTGATTTTGAAATATGAAACAAATGATTACTTAAATTAATGTTAAGTATTATTATTTTTATTTATTTATAGTTGACTAATTGTGAAGTAGTATTTTTTCTAAACAACGTATTTAAAAATGAGTAAGAATTGAATTTTTTTTCTATACTATTGGAAGTTTTATTTTTTGTTAATATCAAAATATTATATATATTTATAAAATTAAATACAATTATTACACCATACTGATTGCACTAGTGGTTGAACTAGTCAAACTAGTAAAACCAGTAATCAATTATGTTGCCGGTTCTTTTTTCGGTCCAATTTTAAAAATATTGTATATATGTATATATTTGTTAGGACTAATATATGATTGTGGTGAAGTGATATGTAATTGATTTAATTTTAAATTTATTTTTAAAAAATCTAAAATTAAGGAAATTATTATAACATAATAATTTGATGAATTGAAGAAAAATTAAAAAACAAAAATAATATTTAATTATAAAACTTTATTTAATTAAAATTAAGCAAATAAAATGGATAAACGTATTATTGTGCACTATTAATTAAACATATTTTTTAAATTTCTATAATTTATAATATTAATAGTAATTAATTAAGTAAACACCCTTGATATGTGATGGCCCAATAAGTCCATCCAACAGTTATTAACCCAAGACCGCACCTCCAAACCCATCTCGCCTCTGAGGCCCAATTTGGTTGTCGACCTTGATTGACCACCCACTCTCCTTATTGCCTGAGCAATAAGCAAGATTGGTAGCTCTCGATTAGAATGTCGATCGAGCTCGCAGGCTCGATCTTGTCAAAGGAGAAGGCTCGAGTGCCGTGATCACCGATTGCTACCCACACCCAGAAGCTAGTTCTATGGTCAACTAGGGAGGTTGATTTCGAGCTGAATCCTTTTTCTAGTGCATTGAATGTCCTAATAGGCAGTGTGCCTCTACATTAATGGCGCATATCGCTTTAGTACCACCCCTCTTGCCGTTCCTAACAGGCGACGTGCCACCAGTGTACTATTCTATTACTAAAAGCTGGAGATGAAGCCACTTAGAATAGTACAGGGATGGGAGATGACCTAAAGCTTCCCATATAAGGACAAGAATCCTCTACACATGATAGGGGCATCTTAGACATATTATCCACCTAGAGAAGGTTATAAATATCTCGTTACCAGCCACTCTTAAGATATGTTAGCCCTCACTATGCTGACTTAAGTGTCGGAGTGTCTTAGCCAATGATAGCTCAACTAGCTTGACGTTTGCTTGTGATTGCAGATCTCAGCCCAAGTTCCTTTGGAGTTAGATTACTCGACCAATCAGGTCGAATTACCCTAAACATCAGTCTAATCTAATAAATACATCTTTCACCCTTATCATTTGGCGTCATCTATGAGAATCTTAAGATTGTGATTGAAAAATGGTGAATATTGATATGGAATAGCCTAACAAGCTCCCTAAGCCCAACATCAATTCTATTCAGCCTAACAGGCATCTTAAGCCTAACATTAGTATTGAAGCTATTCCATTTGACAGCAACTATCTGATCGAGATAACTAGTATCGATCGTGCTTGATGGGACGCATTGCCTGCTCTAGCTAGTTTCGCCTTGTGATGGGTTGATCAGTTTAGTGCTCGACCAGCTAGGTCCGATCGACCGTTGTCAACCTGAGGTCCCTTTCTCTGGTGCTGACTCAGATCCTCGCCGCATTTATTATTCTGACAAACAGCATGCCTCCACATTTATGACATGTGACAGTCGATACAGTCGCTGCCACCAACTCTGCCACCAACCCTATCACCATCTTTGGCAAAAAGGTGCCTACTAGAGGTACTGTTTACCTTGAAAAATGAGAGATTATGTCATTTGAAACAATACTAAGATTTGGAATGATCATTTACCTCCTGGCAAGGATTAAAGCCTACTTCACCTGATAGGGGCACCATGGACAAATCATACCTGGAGAAGGCTATAAATACCTCATATTCAACTGTGCTCAAAGTAATGCCAAATACATTCTAATCTATCTATACTTTGTTCAATTAACTCATCTCGACTAGAACTGTCTTGAGCGTTAGAGTGCCTTAACTGGGGACACCTCGGCTAGTTTGACGTGTGTTGATTGTTGCAGATCTTAGACCTTAAGAAGAACATAAGTTGATTTCCTCGATCTCCCTGGTTGCAAATACCTAAACAGTACCCCTTTTAGTATATATAGCTTTCAACCTCATCAAATACCAAGTGAGCCGCTTTAGAAAAAGAGGAGAATAGAAGGACTATGTCCCTTTCTCCCCATCGACTTCATCAAGAGTCGAATGCTTTGGGACCTAGTGCCCCGCTAGAGCAAGTGGTAATTTTGACTATGCCTCAACTAATGCAGCTAATCAGCGAATAAATCTCTGCTCAAATTTTTGCTTAGCTGTATGCCACCTTGAATCGACATACATCCATGCTAGATCTGGCAGCTAGTGCAACTCCTCAACCTTTGCCTCTTGAAGAGAGATTGCCAGGAGAAAGCCGCAGTCTACTAGAATCCTAGCGATCATCGATGAGATGCGAGGTTTGCCCTAGATCCCTTCCCCAAAAGGGCTTGATCTGACCCCCAGGAAGAAATTGTTGATTCCATTGATCATTACATTCGGTCCATTTGAGCCCTACAGCATAATCGGGTTGAATGTTTGAGACCAAACTCGTGAGAGAAAATTGGTAATTCAACTGATCACACCGCTCGGCCTATTCGAGCCCTATAGCGCAGCAGGTCGAGCGCATGAGGCCTTAGGTTGATAAGAATATAACCTAGACGGATTGAGAAGAATGGGAAGAAGTATCTCACCAAGTTCAATAGTTAAACAGACGCTTCAAGGAGATATCGAGGAGAAATATTGAGATGATCCCCAACCCTGATGGTCCCAAGAGGTTTTACCAGGAAAGAGGGTTACCATTTGTCCAAGAGATAACCAACGAGCGCATTGCTATTGACGCCAAAGTTCTGACTGAACTTCTGCGGTATGATGGCTTGTTGGACCCAAATAAGCATTTGATGCAATTTGAGCACATGATGTAGTTACATGACCACAATTAGTTCATACATGCGAAGATGCTGGTCACCACTCTCCTAGGCATTGCACTCAATTGGTTCGTTAAGCTTGAGCCAGCTTTGATTTATTCATACTGCCAGATGTGCGATAAGTTCTTTCAACAGTTTGCTAGTTGATGAAAGGTGAAGCTCCCCCACCCCATCTCAACACAATAAAGTAGAATAAAGGAGAGTCCTTTCGTGATTTATTTACTAGATTCAACATAGGGGTGTTAAAAATTGATAACCCAAGGATGGAGTTTCTTATCGATGTCTTTTTCTTGGGCCTTAGACATAAAGAATGTGCTAATGCCTTGGTGTGGGAGTGCCCCCAATTGATGGAGGAGCTGCTTGACCTGGCGAAGAGATATATAACCTAGAAAGATATGAATATACTTAAATTTTGCAATCTTGAGGTTGATAAGAAGAAAAATAAGGAGAAAAATGACTGACAGTAGAAGGTGAGTCATCGATCTCCCATCAAATGCTTTTATGATTACACACCACTCTACTTCCCTAGGAAGGAGATGTTGTTTGTGATCCAACATGATAATCTCTTGAAAAAACCCAAAAAGCTGATTGAAATAGAGACCATGAGAAATCACAAAAATATTGTTATTTCCATAAGCAAAGAGGCTATAATACAAAAGACTATTTTAATTTTCACGATGAGATTGAGAGGCTAATCAGACAAGGCCATCTCAAGAAATATGTGGTCAAAGGCGCCCAAGTAGAGGTGGGAATAACCAACCAGACTCATCATAAAGAAAGATCAGTTAGCTTGAGGAGAGAAGACCAAGGGAAGAAACATGCACACCCATTCGAGGAGTTATTAACATGATCGCAAGAGCTTCCACTGGGAGGGACTCGAAGTCCATAAGGAGACAAACCTAGCAGAGGCTGGAATCGACCAAGTCAAAGCCAGTCAAAACTGTTTGTCAACTTTTCACTAGTGCAAAGCCAATTTTTTTCATGAACATTGACCTTGCCCACATTAAAAACACAAGACTTGATCACAATGTTGACTGTCCAATGGTGGTATTTGTTGAAATCGTCAATTTTGAAGTGAGGAAGATCTTGGTTGATAATGGCATCTCCATCAACATTATATTCTTATCGACCTTGAAGAGGATGAATTTGGGACAACTGAAATTTGAGCCCATTCTAATACCCCTATTTGGTTTTTGGGGGTCAGAAATCATTCTAGAGGGTTCTATCAATTTGTCCACATCATTTGAGAAAGCCCCGCACAGGAAAACCCTAATGATTAACTATTTAATTGTTGATACCCCATTTGCTTACAATGTCATCATTAGGTGACCAGTTCTGAATGATTTTTGAGCTATTATCTTGACATATCACATGAAGATCAAAATTTTTACTACAGTGAGCATAGGCGAGCTCTTGTGCAATATAAAGGAGGCATGGTGGTGTTATACTGTCTCAATTGAATCAAGTAAGCAGAAAACTCGACCACAACTAAAGACCTTGGGGGACGCCTTTGTAGAGGAACCTGATGAGGGCTAAGCGAGTAAGAAGAGAAAGTTGGAAGACACTAGGATTGAGCCAGTTGGGGAGTTCAAAATATTGAGCTAGAGCCTGGGAACCCCAACAAGACCACTAGGGTCAGAACTAACATAGGCTACCGCATGATGTGTCTTATGGTTGATTTTTGCACAAAAACATCGATGTATTTGTTTGGAAGGCATCCAATCTCTAGGGAATCAACCATAGTGTCATCCTCCACTACCTCAATGTAGACCCCTTGTACAAACTAGTCAAGCAAAAGACGAGAACTTTCAACAACGAGAGGTGCCAGATCATCGAGGAGGAGGTCTACAAACTCTTAAATGCAGTATATATTGTAGAAATCCAGTACCTCTCTTAGCTTTGTAATGTTGTTCTCATCCCCAAGAATGAAGGAAAGTGGTGTATGTGTAATGATTTTACTGATTTAAATAAAGCTTGTCTTGAAGATTCTTATTCCCTGCATCAGATAGATTTACTAGTGGATTCCATTGATGGTTGTGAACTTTTGAGAATGATGGATGCTTTCTAGGGTTATTACTAAATATTCATGGCACCTAAGGACAGGGATAAGACCTCTTTTGTAGTCTCTAATGGGATTTATTATTTTTTTGGTCATGTCCTTTAGGCTCGGGAATACAAGGGCAACCTACCAAAGATTGGTCACTTTATGTTCAAGATTGAGATTGGTAAGTCTATGGAGGTTTATGTCGATGATATGATTGTCAAAATAGAGTAGGCTAAGGATCATCTACTCGATCTCAACCACACATTTTTCATACTGTGAGTATTTAGCATGAAATTAAACCCAAACAAGCGTACCTTTAGCATTCGACAAGGTAAGTTTCTGGGTTACATGGTCAGTTAAAGGGGCATCAAAGCAAATCCATAGAAAATCTAGGCGGTGTTGGACATTGCACCACCTTAAATAGTTAGAGACGTTTAATATTTGGTTGGGAGAATTATAGCTCTTAGCAAGTTCATTGCCCATTTGGCCGACAAAAGCCTACCTTTCTTCAAAATACTTAAGAACGCAAAAAGTTGGGCTTCTAATAGACTGAACAGTGTGATTAGACTTTGGTTGAACTGAAATAATATCTATCCTTGCCTCATATGCTTGCCAAACCAGAACTAAGAAAAGTTCTGCACCTCTAATTAGTTATTTTCGAGACCTCAATCAGTTAAGTTTTGGTCTCGACCAGAGACAAAAATCATCAACTAATCTATTACTGTAGTAAGGCGCTACAAGGGCCAGAACATAACTACCTGAAGATCAAGAAGTTTGCTCTTACTTTAGTCACTATGGATCGAAAGTTGTTACCATACTTTCAATCCTATGCCATCATAATGTTGACCAACTAGTCATTGAAATAGGTGCTTTCAAAGCCAGACACATATGAAAGATTCACCAAGTGAGCCATTAAATTAGGAGAATTTAACACCACTTTCCAACCCTAAATGGCCATCAAAGCACAGATTTTAGCCGATTTCATTATCGAGTGGATTGACCTCCCTGATCAGAATAGTGACACCTCCTTATTTAGACATTGCACATCGATGAATCTGCACCACCTTAGGAAAAGGGATAGGTGTTACACTTCGTTTTCTATCAATTGAAAAAAATAACTTTGCAATCAAGCTTAACTAACCAGTCACTAATAATGAGGCTGAGTATGATGCTCTCATCACAAGAATGAGGATAGCAGCGGACCATGGAGTCGAGCACCTGGCGGCAATTACAGATTCTCACCTGGACGTAGAACAAGTCAAAGAAACTTTGAAGCTAAGGACTCGACCATGAGCCAATACTTAGTTGAGGTCAAAAAATTGCATCAATTATTCAAAAAATTCACCCTTAGCCAAGTTCCTTAAATGGAGAACAAGCATGTGGATGTCCAGTCCAAATTCATCAACTCGAGCAAAAGGATAACAGACAGAACGATAATATTTTTGGTCACAAACAAACTATCAATAGGCATTCTTGAACAAAATTTTATGGGGAGCATCGAGGAGGCAGTTTCTTTTTGGCACGATGCAATAAAGCTTGACTTAAGTCAGGGAGTAGTTCCAGACAACAAGAATGAGGCACGCAGGCTCAGAGGTAAAGTAGCTAAATTTGCCCTCAATGAGCACGGCTAACTTTACAAAAGGTTGATCTTTGAACCACTCCTAAGGTGCTTGGATCTAAACCAAGCTTATGAGGTCTTACAAGACATCCACGTAGGCATTTGTGGGAACCATTTTGGAGAAAGATCTCTTGCGTATAAGGTTATCAAATATGGGTACTTTTGGCCTACATTATTAAAAGATGCCATCGACTTCACTTGAAAGTGCCTGTTCTGCCAAGTTTACTTAAACATACTGCACCAACCTGTTGCGTTTATGGTAAATGTTCAGGTCGCTTGGCCATTCGACCAGTGAGGAATCGACATAATAGGCTTTATGCTAAAGACGACAAGACAAAGAAAATTCATCATTGTTGTGGTCGAGTATTTCACCAAATAAGTCAAGGCAACAACAGTTCCAAAAATAATCGACGCAAGCATCAAGAGCTTTATTTAGAAAAATATTATCTACCACTTTGGTCTCCCTAAGGTTCTCATTTTAGACAATAGAACACAGTTTTAGAGTAGAAATACAAGAAATTGTTGCAAAACTCTAAGGAATTGCTAGCACTTCATTTTAGTTGGGAACTCATAGGCTAACGGCTAAATGAAAGTAACGAATAGGATAGTTCTTGATCACCTCAAAGCCCGACTAAAAGGAACTGGGTTGAGTAGGGAAAACCACCTCTCAGGAGTGCTATAGGCATACAGAACTACCCCTTGTACAGCCACAAGTCATAGCCTTTATAGCTTGGTCTATGGTTTTGAAGCGGTTATACCCTCTGAATTGATACAACACACAGCTTGGGTGATCCATTTCAATCCGATCACAAACACATTTGAAAGAAAACTTGACCTGAAGACCATTGACAAGCTGTGACAAGAAGCTTATAACACCATACAGCAATACATATCAAAGATGGTGGAGAATTACAACAAAAGAATCTGACCATGCAGTTTTAAGGTTAGGGACTTCATTCTCAAGAAAGTAGAAGTATCTAAGAATGTCGGCAAGCTTGACCTAAAATGGGAGGGGCCTAATACTATTATCAAGTTGTCAAAGCACAATGCATATTGACTAGCGAACATCAACAACAATGAGCTTTTGCATCCATGGAATGCCATTAACTTGAAGAAATTTTATGTATGAAAAACTTTGTAATAGCTATTGTATTATTTGATATAAACAAAGTTTCCAATAATTCTGCTATCATTCACTTGTAACATTACAATAACCCCTCCTTAATAATTCAGAAACATGTAGTTGACCCAAGAAATAACTTTAAGCTGCCCAACTAAGGCTTTTCAGCCCACACTACTACAGTCGACCCAAGCAATGGCTTCAAGCTGCCAAACCAAGGCTTTTTAGCCCAAAGTTTACAGTCGATCTCGTAGTTGACACAGGGAGCGACTTTAAGCCGCCAAACTAAGACTTTTAAGCCTAAAGTTTACAGTTGACCCAAATAGTGGCCTTAAACTGCCAAATTAAGGCTTTTTAGCTCGAAAGTTTACTGTCGACCCCATAGTCAACTCAAATAGTGGCTTCAGGCCACCAAACTAAGACTCTTCAGCCCAAAGACCTCGTAGTTGGCCAAAATAAGGACGCCAAGCCGTAGAATCAAGGTTTTTCACTACTACATTCGCAGTTGACTTAGACTAAGCAAAAGACTTAACCCTAGGATCAAGGAAAACATCACTACAATGCAATTAACCTTGCTAAATTGATCGCACACTAAAGCAACAAAATAAAATATTTTATTCCTTGATCATTGTAATTGTTTATGATCCTTGTTTGATTAACAACAAAAATAAAATTTGACCCCGTTGTTGAAAATAAGTATTAAAGGAACATAATCATTTCAACAAAAGCACTCATTTTCGTGTCATGACAATAGCTTAAATTGACCTTAATGTTGATCAATTTCATTTTTATATTCATTGATTCAAATTGACCACAAATCCTCTTATTAGGGTTATGTTTTCACGATCAAAATCATTATTTATTAACCATTCATATTCAACAAGAACAAAAACTCCGAAATAAAGAAAACAGTGAAGCACATTGAAGAGAAAGAGCTAGTTCTCATTAAGTTTAAAAAATTCGAGCACAGAGTTGATCTACAAAAATAAAAGAAAATTACAAAAATATGCCACATAGGGCCTAAAGCATTACTATGCTAACAGTTTCAAGGGTTGCTCAACCCCTCTCTTTCAATACGTATTAGGTCACTTTCTTTTTGCCCTAGAGGTTGAGATGGACCTACTTCATCGTCTAGAAATGGATGCGCACCAGGGGGGAAGTAATTTGCCACTCAGATCCTGCCATCCCTGATATCAAAGGCAAAATCATTGGCGAAGTTGAATTCTGTGGTCACCACTTCCACTCTTGCTCAATAGGAGGTTGATTTGGAGCTAAATCCTTTCTCTATTGCATTAAATGCCCTGAGGGGCAGTGTGCCTCCCCATTAATAGTGCATGCTGCCCCAATATTACCCCTGTTGCCGCTCCTAGCATGAAGCGCACCATCAGTGTACTATTTTGTTCCAAAAAGTTGGAGATGAAGCCACCTGAAATAGTATATGGATAGGAGATGACCTAAAACCTCCCATATAAGGACAAGAACCCTCCACACATGATAGGGGCATATTGGACATATCATCCACATAGAGAAAGCTATGAATACCTCATTATCAGCCACTCTAAAGGTATGCAATTTTCTTACAAAAGCCTTCACTCTGTTGATCATCTATTCTAGTTGATCCTATATTGACTTGAGCATTGGAGTGCCTTAGCCGATGGCACTTCAACTAGCCTAACGTTTGCTTGTGATTACAGATACCAACCCAAGTTCCTTTGGAGTTGGATCACTCGACCAGTCAGGTTGAATTACCCTAAACACCAACCTAATTCAGTAAATACAACTTTCACCCTCATCACCCCCCCACTTAATGAAAGTGCATATATTTTTTAAATTTCTATAGTTAATAATATCAATAGTAATTAATTAAGTAAACCCCCTCCACTTAATGGAAGTGCATAATAATACGTTTATCCATTTTTTTGCTTAATTATAATTAAATAAAGTTTCATAATTAAATATTATTATTGTTTTATAATTTTTATTCATTTCATCAAATTATTATGTCATAATAATTTTTCTTAATTATAGATTTTTAAAATAAATTTAAAATTAAATGAATTACATATTACTTCACCACAATCATTTATCAATCCTTACAAATACACACATATGTACAATGTTTCAAAATCAGACCGGACAAAGAACCGGCAACATAATTGATTACTAGTTTTACTGGTTTGACCTATTTAACCACTAGTTCAACTGGTTTGACAGAATAATTATTTTTAATTTTATAAATATATATATAATATTTTAATATTAATAACAAAAAACTTCTAATAATAAAGAAAAAATATTATTTGAAAAAATTTCAATTCTTACTCATTAGTCATCTATAAATAAATATGAAAAAATACGTTCTTTAGAAAAAATATTACTTCACAATTAGTCATCTATAAATAAATAAATAAGATAACATTTAACATTAATGAAACAAGTAAAAATAAATTTTTATAGACTAAATATTCAACACAACTTAAAAAAAAATGAAATAAAATAAAACAACAAAATAAATATAAGCATCCATATATAACTGCTACTTCATAAGTATAAGCATCCATATTAAATTTCATTAACTTTAGGGGGTAAACTATATTTAATCTATTTTACTAACAGAAAAACATAACGTTAGTTAAGTGGAGGGACGTTTTTGTCCAATTTGATAGTTTAAGGGATAAATGCGACAAGCATAATAATTTAGGAGGACAATCTATATTTAATTTTATTGAAATTCAAGGGCCAAACATAGAATAGCTGTTAAATACATGAAAATTTCCGACAATCCTAGTCAAGTCTTGATTTTTAAATCTTTCTTTAGGATGAGTCATAAAAGTTAAAAGCAAAAGCCAGAAGGGCTTGTGTTTGGTTGGCCATTTGCAGCCTCATTTGATAAATCACCAAAATCCCACTACACAATTTTGTCTTTTGCTTTTCCAATGTCTTTCCACATTCAATCCAATCTGCTGCCATCATTTTAAACATATTATTACGAAACAAGAAAGCCACTGACTGAATCGGACATCATCTTTTTCCTCATTGTGCCACCTAGCTACGTGTGATCACAAGCCAATTATAAAAAAGGGAAGGAAAAAAAAAAAAAGAAACAAAATCTTGAGAGTGGGAGTTTTGTTAGGTTTTATTTATATTATATATATTTTATGAAAAGACAAGTGGAAAAGCATAAAAATATGAAGGAGATGTTGCCAAGCACTAGTTATTGTTGGAAATAGAAGTGGATTTGATTTTTTCTTGTTGTTTTCAAGATATTATAAAATGGTCCCCCTAGCAAATATTCTTTGTTCCTAATTTTATTTAAATTGAATTACCTTTAGTTAATCGATTTGCTAGAAAAATTAAGGGACGGAGGGTTTTTCAAATAAATCCCAGATAGTTTTTTTTCTTTTCTTGTTTCTTTCTTCTTCTTCTTCTTCTTCTTTTCATTTTACATGATTAGAGGAGCAAGAATCGAGATCAATTTATATACAAGGATACAAGGGGGGTTGCCATAAACATTCTTTTCTTGAAAATTTATTAAGGAGAAATAATAATAATAATAATTCTTAGAATAGTAAAAATTATATATCTTATTAAAATACATTACTCAAAAAGGTAGTTTGCATATTTTTATGCAGGTCAAGCTTGACGAAAATTTGTTCAATGGCTTGTAGCCCGAGTAATATCAGTCTTCCTTTATTATGTGAGAGATCTTATTTCCTCATTTGTAGTACTTTCTCTTTCTTTAAAAAAAAAAAAAAGCTCGATGAAAGTTTTAACAAAATATCATTAGTTGATCTTGAACATTACATACGATTTGAACCTGAAAAGTAGCTCCATATGTACATAATTTAATATGCAATCATCTTACTATAAATACTATGCAATCTTAAAGTCATAAAATACCCATTTATTACCCCATTTAACGTTCCAAATTCTTAAAATTACCTCGTCAAACCCAAATTTCATCGGATCATATAGAGATCGTGACATGTTCAATCCCTCCAAGATGTCAGGGCATATATTGTTCATCCAAGCCAAAATGTTGCACGTATACATTGTTTTTATAATTACAAATAAAAAAAGAAATGTGTGTCACATCTTAGCAGGCAAACATGCTCTCTAATTTGATTGGCATGCAGCAATTATCTAAATAGAATACTTAATTAGTTTTACCATTCATGTGCCCATCATTGAGCAAACCTATACCCATCAATTTCATGGCAGACTGGCTGGTTTTCATTTCTCCAAAACCCACTTTTTATGATTCTCTTTCATGTTTTATAGAAAAGGGAAGGCTTTTTGTGAAGTTCTGTCTTTATTCATAAAAATTTCAAACTATCTTTGTCTTCATTTCTCAAGACAAAAGTTTTCTTCTCCTAAATATTCACCAACCACAAGTGATCAATGGGATTCCAAATTTAAATTATGTATTTAGTTTTTTTTTTTTGGGTTATTTTTTGAGCTTAAATAAAAATTAGCGGCTTTATCTTGGCATCCTTTTTTTTTTTTCTTTGTTGGTTTATAGTAACAAATAAGTACTATATAAAAAAAACTAGTTATTCATTACAGAAAAAATTACTATAAAATTAATTTTGTAATTATAATTACAAATTATAGCTGCAAAGTCTTGTAGCAAATCTAATTGTTCTAATTATATCAAACAACAAAAGTTATTAGCCATGAATCTATAGTTTTGTTCATTGGAAGCACAACAAATTAATCATATATCATTTACAGCAAATTTAATATATACACAATCAATAATAGATGAGTTGTAGTGAGGGTTAGTTACGAGCCTACGAGGATATCTCCTTTGGATTTAATAGGCTAATTTTGCAGTTAAAATTATTAATTTTAATATTAGATATGAATTGGTGGTAATTGATATACTAATTTTTTTGTAGCAAGATAAAGTAAAATTTACTCATAAAATTTTAAAATAACTTTTTTTTGGTCAATTTTAATAAATAATATATTCGTCCCTTAAAAATTAGATACCATCTATCTTGCCAAAACAATATCAAAATAAATTCAAAACAATGATAAAAATATAGAATAGACAATTAATCTAAACTCTGATAATGAAGCCAAGAAATTGCATTCTTATGAAATTACTGAATAATTAAACAAAACATAATCAAATTAAAGCCCTAAAGTTTCCTTCTTTTTTTTTTCCTTTCTAAGAATTAGCAAAATTTTAAATGTAAAACCAATACTTCAACAAGGCAAAGATAGAAAAACCAAATATCTGAAAGAATAATGATTTTTTTTTTCGTAATTACTAGTGTTTTATAAAAGTTATTGCAGCGAAAATGTTGAGAAGGACAAAATTCTTTTCATAAATATTAGGAATTATATTATCCCTTAACAAAAAATTTTAGGGCAAACCGTTTTGTTGATTTTTGTTATTTATATATGTATGCATATAAAAAATTAGTTAAGATTTAAATTTCAAATTTTACATGCGCATGCTGATAATTTTCAACACAATTATGAGAGACATTTTTATATTCACTAAGGACTTGTTTGTTTCATTAGATAAAATTTGATAGATCCATTTTCAAACTTTATTTCTTATTTGCTTCATATTTTTATGGCTCATAATACCTTTACGGCCCGGTATAGTATCATGGGCAAAGTGGTTTATGGATCATGCTAAAATGGCTTGATCCATTATCTATCCTTTTAAATTTAATATGATAAGAAATAAAAAAGTTATTTTTATTCCTCATATGAAAATCCTAACCTCAACACCTTTTTGGGAGTTAGGATATTTTGAATATTATAAAGTGTAATCACATTGAGTAATCTTGCCAACCAAACATTAAATAGTATTAAGTATGAGATATTATCAATTTCTAAAATCGAAGCAAATAATATAATTTTGGATACGATTTCTAACTTATGTGTCACTAGCATATTAATCTCACATAATTCTATATGTCGAAGCAAACAAGCCATAATTGTTATATATATATATATATAAATAAATCAATTAAATATATAATCTCTCTCTCTGACCATGATAATAAAAGGCGCAATAGAGTTCCCACAATTCATTTTCATGTAATCTTTCTCGTACCTTCGACAAATGCTAAAACGCACTATTATCCACTGAGAATTTAAATAAAAATATGGAACAAAATAGACAATTATGGAAATGAAGTCACTTCTCACGACCAGCAGCCCTGTCTGAAAACGATTCCATATACAGAGTACACTGTACAGGCCATTGCTTACAGCTGTATCCCACCCCACCGCCCACCAGGTCTCACTTCACATACATCTAAACATATACATACATACATACATTATATTATATAAATTTATATACTTTAGTGATAAAAATATTAGTCAGCGTTTACTCATCATACTAAATTAAGTTAATATTCAACTCCACTCGTGTGGGATTGTACATTCACACGTTTAGTATAATTACTTGCCATAAGATTGATTTGTGTCTTGCAAATTTAAATAAAATTTACTTGCCACATAATTCGAATTCAACGATTTTGAATATAATTTATAATTAATTTGGATTTGACAAATCAAATTAAAACTTTTCATAATAATGCTTTATGCATCTCATCTCATTATATACATATAATAAGATTTCACTGGTGAAATATTTCTTCTTGTTCAAAAGTGATTATGTGAATATATCGAAATTATGTTCTCCCAATCTCATACTTTCATCAGTAATTTAAATATATACTACTCTTTTGAAGTTTTCTTTAACTCTTTAATTTTTTTTTAAATAAAATCTAATTATGGTTATAATTAGATGACAAATATAATGATGTATATAACATTTGTGGATGAATATTTTTTTTTAAAAAACGTATTGATGAGACTAAAATTTATCCTAAAAAAGGTCCAATCATGAGGGGCATTTTTCGTGGACATACGTGGCGAAAATTTTTTAATTACATAAATATGTATTAATGAGTGGTACATGAAATAATTTATTAATTATGTCAAATATTAAGGGTATTGAATTCCTTTCACATGTAAGTCCAATTTATTATTGAAGTTTGGCTAAATTCTGTATGGACTAGATTTTTCTGGTTTTTAAAATAATTTTATTGGTAATGTAGCTAATTATGCATTTTTTTTAAGGCAAAAACTGGGATATAGAAAAGCGTAAATATGATTGGTTTGTTTTGCTAGGTTGACTGGTAAATCAACGTACCAATATTCTCTTTTAATTTTAAAAAACGCATTCAGACGCACACACTCACACACACTCGCTGTCTCACACACAGATGAATACATATTGACACACATCACATACATACATACATACATACATACATTCATATACAGAAGCATTCTCGTGATCCGTGTATGGTCGATGTTATATTCTCGGAGGTTGTGTTTGGTGTTTTGGTCTTACATTTCTATTTATCAAAATCCCTCTTTTGGTCCACTGGCATTATCTTTCTTGGATCTGCAAAAAAGAGGGAAAAACAAGGAATCCATTTGGAGTGTGTGTATATTTTGCTCAAAAGTTTCAACCTTGTACCTTGTTTTTTCTTGTCAGAAAAGCCATGAGAATTTTCACAGCTTTTTGGGATGAATTCTTAAGTGTTATGCTTACAGCTTTAAAGGTGTCCTTTTCAAGGAGAAACTTTCTTCTTAACAAAGGTGGGTTGGGTCCTTTGGTTATTTTTATTTATGTTTTAAGTGCATGGTACCTTTTGAACTGTTATAATGAGTTTAATTTTCAGGGTTTTGAGTGAATTGCTTTTGTTTTATGTGTTCAAGTTGTTGAGAAATTTATGTTCTGACTCTGAGTTCAATGTTACGGATTACATGTAACTGACTGTTCACCTGTTCTGTTACTTTTGGTTGATGGGGGCAATTTTAATGTTTCCAAGTTTTGATATTTATGTCTACCTTGTGTAAATGAAATATTTTTTGGAAAAATTTCAGATAGTCATAGAATCAAGCTTGGAAGGACAATTGAGCAAGAATTTACAATCAGCCATGATAGGAAGTTCATAAGAAGAATGAAACTATTGCAATTAATGATTTGTTCAGAAAAAGGGTGAAGGGTTTCAGAATTTCCAATTCAGTTGGAATAAAATTGGTAGATTACTTTTTTAACAAAAGCAAAAAGCTATCTAGATTTCTATAGGCCGTTGGGAAGTATCCAATCTTTTGTCGAACCATGACAAAAAAGCTATCTTGAACTGGAGATTTGCTATTTTGGTTACTGCCTGGTTGTCGGAGAGCTCAAGAATAGTTATACTCTAGTTTGGACTGAAAATTTGAGCCTTTTACGTATGGGGTAAGAATTTGATCTCATCAATGATAAAGCAGCAGCTTCTCTTATGTGGTATTGTGTTATTTGGTGCATTCAGGAATCCAATGTGCGTTCCTACGAGGAAACAAGGAAAGGGAAGAATAATTCTTTGTCTGTTATTTGGACGGTCACATACATCCGCCTCATGGTTAATCAATAAAAATGGAGAGTCATCCATCTGGGACTAGCAAAGTTTCTTTTTCAATAATGCTTTGCTTTGTCATCTCTGCACCGCAAGTTTAATCTCAGTTCTGGCTGATCATAATATTTTTTCTTGCCTTTGGCTTCAGATAATGTTTTTCTGGATTCTGGAATTAGAAGTCTGTCTTCATTGTTGGTCACAATAATCGTCTCTCTATTTATCAAGTTAATGTACCTGCTTTGGAATTTCTGAAAGTTTCATCTATCTTCGGATAGATGGGGCCTTGAAAAAATTGAATGAAATCATTTAATCCTAGACTGTAAAATGTGCCTGTTTTGGCTGGAAGGTAGTTCTTCATCTTTGTTTAGTGCAACCTACAGCATCAGAACAAATTTCAGATTTACTTTTCCTTAGGAGATTCTTCAGATGCATGCAATTGTTAAATATTTGTTCTATAGAGGAAAACAAATGAGATGCAAAGTGTTGATCATGTTCATCCTTTCATTGCATTCCTTTCTTTTAGCCAATTTATCAACTTCCATTGGACTTAACCTACTGTATGTGCTGAGATTTGAATCAATGTAATAGTTCCATAACTGTCGCCTTAAAGTTCAGATATCTGTCATTGCAACTGGTTCTCATGCAGAAGATCCCGATTCATTTGATCCATTGGTTCCTTTTTGTCTTCAGATATGGTACGGATATTTGGGGCTTAAAATAAGCACATATGAAATCTCTTACCTTTCTAAGATATGTAGACTAAGCCTTCATATTTCTCAAGTGAAAATGCTCAATCGAACACGAAAATTTAAAGCACATTCGTCTGTAAGCAATTTTTCAAGGATCCTAACTTGTCTACCTTTACAATTCAACACATTGATTTCCTGATCGTCGGTAGCTAATGTGACAGAATTTTAAGCTTCTGCTCAAAACAATCTTCTGGCGAATGGAAAAGGACTTTTGACATAGATGGATCCTCAAGCTTTTATTAGGTTGTCAATTGGTTCTCTGGGGCTCAGAGTTACTGGGACAGCTCTTACTGCAGAAAAATCGGGTATTCATGCATTCTCTTCTCCGTGTGTGTGTGAGATACGTCTTCGTGGCTTCCCTGTGCAGACAACACCAGTCCCTTTTATATCATCTCCCGAAGTAACACCGAATTCTCACAGCATTGCCTCCAGCTTTTATCTTGAAGAGTCCGACTTGAAAGCATTGTTGGCACCTGGATGTTTCTATGCTTCTAGTGCTTGTTTGGAGATAGTGGTTTTTACAGGGAGAAAGGGCACCCACTGTGGTGTGGGTGTCAAAAGGCAACAAATTGGGACATTTAGGTTGGATGTGGACCCTGAATGGGGTCAAGGAAAGCCAGTTGTTCTTTTCAATGGATGGATCGGCATTGGCAGAAACAGGCAGGAGAATGGGAAACCAGGAGCAGAGCTTCATTTGAGGGTGAAGCTGGATCCTGATCCAAGATATGTATTTCAGTTTGAAGATGAGACTAAATTAAGTCCACAAATTGTTCAGCTACAGGGCACCATACAGCAGCCTATTTTCAGCTGCAAGTTTAGTCAAGACAGGTGACACAGAATTTCTTGCTCTCTTTGCTTTTTCATAATATTTCATTATAGTGTTTTGGGATAATATTTCTGTTGATGCTCATCTGCTTGCATCCTAGGTGTTCATTACCTTAGCTAAAGGAAAGATGGTATCCATGTGGTGTAATCTTCTTAGGGAATATAAGATTCTTATGGGACTGACTGTTATTGAAGAATGAATACCTTTGTTTAATAGAATATTTTTGGTGTAGAAAGTATCAAATTTCAGATCTTTCACGGTGGGAATTTCCTAAAAAACTAAGTCATAGGCACATATATTTAGGGCCAAACCGACTTCTAAGAACACTGTACAGATAACATAAAAAAATGTAACCAACAATTAGAAGAAATGTAACCAATGTTTCTTGGAAAAAACAACCCAAAGATTTATGACAAAAAGTGGTTAGTGATAAAAATGTAATAAGTTTCTTGATCATGAGTTGGGTCAAAAGCATGGAATATACTTGCATCTTCACCATCTTCAAATAAATTATTCTTTTATGGCAGCACCATAGCAAAGCAATGTATTTTCTAGCAGGTATTTTTTCCGTTTATATACGTATATATATTGGATTACATATATTTATTTTTACAGGGTTTCCCAGGGAGATCCACTTGGTACCTTCAGGTCAAGTTCTGCGGGTGGTTCTTCCCAAGAGATTGAGAGAAGAGAGAGAAAGGGTTGGAAGGTGAAAATACACGATCTCTCAGGCTCGGCCGTTGCAGCAGCCTTCATAACAACCCCTTTTGTCCCATCAACAGGTTGTGATTGGGTGGCTAAATCCAACCCAGGAGCCTGGTTGATCGTCCGGCCCGATGCAGGCCGGTCCGAGAGCTGGCAGCCGTGGGGAAAACTTGAAGCATGGCGTGAACGAGGGGGAGTTAGGGATTCCGTTTGCTGCCGTTTCACCCTCTCATCGGACGGACAGGAAGGAGGGGAACTTCTCATGTCTGAGATATTTATCAATGCTGAAAAGGGTGGCGAGTTCTTCATAGATACTGATCGACAGGTTCAAGCAGCAGTGGCAACCCCAGTGCCGAGCCCACAGAGCAGTGGAGACTTTGCAGCATTGAGTCCTGTCGGCAGTGGGTTCGTTATGAGCTGTAGAGTGCAAGGAGAAGGAAAATGCAGCAAGCCCCTTGTGCAGCTGGCCATGCGACATGTGACGTGCGTGGAGGATGCTGCCATTTTTATGGCTCTTGCGGCTGCCGTTGATCTTAGTATTGAAGCGTGCAGACCGTTTCGTAGGAGGATCAGAAGAGGTAATCGACATTCTTGGTGATAGATGTATGAAGGATTATTACATTCTCAGCCAAGAAAGTCCCCTTAAGATTTTCTTCCATTGTTGTAGCAATTGACATTTTGTACAGATGAATTTGATATGATACGGATTTCTCTATGGGTTTCTGCAGCTCCAGTTGGGCTCATGCTAGTTCTGATTATCCCACCAAAATCATATCTTTCCTCCCCCTTTTGTCCAAACTAATTAGGCTTTCAAAAGTTGACTTTCTTTATATTGCTAATCTGCTATGAAGAAAGTTGGGTTCTAGTGTGAAAATGAAAAAAAAATGCTATTGTTCTTGCAACAACATTTTCCATTTCGCATGCAACCTTGAAAGTTGTTATTTGTTAACTGACATGTTCGTTTTCTTTGAAGTTTTTCTTGGAAATGCTTTAAAGTTTAACCCTAGCATAGATGCATAAATGAATCAACTGATGTACACGTACGTTTTTTCACACCTTCCCCTTCCCTTTAAGATTTTCTGAAAAAATTATAATTGAGTTGAGCATCAAAAGCTTCAAATATGATAACAAGTTCGGTTAAATTCGTTTTTAGAAAATCATCATTAATTTGAGGGTTTGAAAACTTTGCTAGAAAAAAGGGTGTAAATGAATTAAGTCAAATTTAATTTAATTTTTATTTAATTTTGAGCTAATTGTACTTAGGAATAACAATGAATTCAAGTAAAACCTGGATTTGCTCCAAACTTGCCTCAAGCAAAGCTTAAACGGGGCTTGCGGGTCTCAGATTTTAATATTTGAACCTGGACCCATTTCAAATCTATCCAATTAGAATATTATATATGTTAGCATTATATATTATGTGTATATTTATGTGGAGTATATTTATATATATATATATATATGAAAAATATGAATATTACATATATATTTTGTGTAAAAATAATAATATTGTCTTAATAAATAGCTTATACATTCACTATGTATATATAAGTAACAATAATGTTTGCAATTTATCATTTTTCAAAGACTAAAACATGCATATATAAATGTTTAAATAGTAAATTCTTTGTTAATAATATTATTTTTTTTCATATTAAAAAGTTATGGTGATGTTAATTTTTTTAAAAGAAATAATTTTTTATTTTTTTTTAATAAATATTTTAAACGGGTGTAACAAGCTACGAGACAGATCCTGATTTTGCAAGACTTGCCCCATTGCCCCGATTTCATCCCCACCTGTACCTAAATTTGAGGCTCAATTCGTGGGTCAACTCAATATGTAATCTAATATTTCTTATTTTATTAATAAATATATTATTATTATTATTGTCGTTGTAGTTTGGAACTCAAGCTCACAACTCGATTGACAATTGAAGTTTAATTGAATTAAGTCAAAATATTATACTGAGCAAACCTATATATAAATTTCGAATTCAAAGATTTCCTCCAAACTTGAACCCATAACATAAACAAATCTCTCTACAATCCTTGAGCATTGAGGAATTCCAAACATAGCAATTAGCCTGAACACGTCCACCGATCATACGATAATATAAGGGTACCTCCTTTTATCGTTCTATATAAATATAGAGGATGAGAATAACTAACTCTTACTGTTTGCAGCGATGGACTGCCTAGTTGGCAGGCCAGATCGTATCTGCTTCAAGAGCCTGCCCGGAAGCCCTAAAAAGCGTGAGGGCAGGCTCGTAAAGAGAGCTATACATATTGCCTAGTCCGTTCTCCTTAAACATCTCTCTTGAAAAATCACTATTGACGCCGATTATTAATTAGTTTATTACCTTAAGCGGCAGACACTCCCACTCACCCATTCCCTTTAAAATCTTTCTTAAGAAATCATTATCAACTTGAGCGTGGGAGACTTATCACCAGACACAGTATAAACAAATCTTGGATTAGTATCAACAGATGACATTTCTTGCAACTCTCCACGCCCCACTCGCCTCTACACTTGAACACAAACAGATAATCTACAAAGTGCAAACACAACCTTAACCCATAAAAGAAAATTGACACAACACTTAAAAAGGCTGGCGCAGCTGTAAAGAAATGCTGATATACTCGGTACATTCATAGGCTAACTATAATTTTAAAAAGAATGGAAAAATCGGTAAACCCCTCGTATAGAATTGTGATCCATGATTGTAACATGAAAGCTTTATCACAACTATTGCAAAAACTGGGGGACAGAAGTTACAACTTACAACAGCAATAATAATACATCAAACTTTACTAGTGTTTGCGCTCCCATTTTCCTTCACGTCTGCCATCCCGTTCCCTCCTCTCGACGATCTGCCTAGATTTGCTACCCCCTCTGGATCCCCCATGCCTCTGACCAGATCCAAAACTAATAGACTGTCCATCGAGGGCTGACACTATGTCTGGATCTCCAACGCTACCCGTGTCACCGGAATCCTTGCTTCCGTCAAAATTCTCTTCATAACTGCTGCCACATTCGTCAGATCTTTCACGGGATTGCAGAATAGTGGGAAGTTGGCCTGAGAATGATCCCCTGCCGGGTAACACAACTGTTGATGTTGTAGTGGTAGCAATAGTATCAGATTGGAGACTGCGAGTGCTTGTTCTCAAGCTGCCTTCACTGCTGTCCCTGCCGTTTTCTCTTTCACGGTATCTGTCTCGTGCTCTGCTGGAAAAACAGCCAGAAATATCATAAAACAAGTACTTGGCGTCTTGAAAACAAAAGTAGCACCTTGAACAATAGACTCGGGTAGCAGCATGAGGACAGATCAGTGTTATTCTTATTTTTCTTTTCTCCCCTTCTTCTCTGGTCCTGTCCTTGTGAGCCATTTTGCCCTCCACTACAATATGGATCTGGTTCTTCTCAACTAATAACTATCTGACTATATAAACTTTTAAATTAAAAGTTCCCTTCAAATCCTAAAAAGGCAAGAACTGAATCTCCACTTCCAACCCATGCTAATATCTAGGAATATAAGACAGCAGCTATAGGTACAAGTGGACCCACTCGGATGAACTGTATACACAGAGCTGGTACAAGTGAACCAACTCAGATAAGCCTTGTACACAAAGCATACGGAGCCGTCCATATATTCATTTCTCAAGTTGCTAAAAGACAGTTTATTTCAATTATAACAAATATACATCTAGCACATTGTGGAACAGTCTAAATTTGATGTTGCAATTCAGATTAGTATTAAAGACTTGCCTACTATGGCTGGAGGAAGCAAAGTCTCGTCTTGATGGCCGGACACCAGATTCCACCTGCTCAAGTTCCCGCTGAAGATCTCTCTACACAAAAATTCTTTTCTATTAATTAACATGAGATCAATAGAAGATTAATTGTCAATGAACTTCCTTTTAGTCAAATACACAGAGGAAATCAGATTGAATTTTTTCCCCACTAACTAAGCATATATAACTCGGGAAGGAGGCATGCAAGGCACAATCTTGTCAAGGTTCAGACTCTGATTAAATTGCAAAACAGGTAAGGATAACGGAAGTTGGAAGTTGAAAAAAATAAAGGATAGATGAAATAGAGAACCACAACACATTGAGGTAAGACTTATGATTGGTGATATAATTTAAAGTTTATTCACCATCGAAGGGATAATTGTTCAAAGCTGATGGGCCTAAAACATACCTAAAACAATATTGTGATTCATCTTAAAGATGTTAGGCTGGCTTGACAATCTGTGAAGTGGCAGAAGGCCATCTAAAATCAAATAGAAAAATTCAAAGCCACCATTACGAGAATAATTTCTTCTCATGTAGCTTCATTAAGCCATCAACTCAACTAAATATAGAAATATTGGTATAGTTGATTAAACAATGAAGTTAACCCTGGGATGAAATTCATGTAGATGAGATTGAAGAGTGGAAAGGAAAACATTGTCTTTTTATTGTTGGAACGCGTAAGAATTAAAAGTATGATTGACACAAAACATGCAAAATACTTTCCAGCAAAACACTGCTGAAAATTTATCAGAAAGTGGTTCTATTTGAACTGAACTCTGTAAAATTCTTACATCCGAGGTTAGGAGAATGTAAGTCAGTAATCATTAAGGGTGCTTTAGAATGAAGAATTTATTCTGCAGGATGGAGATATCAGTACGGGGAAATTTCAGAAAGAACAAAGGATGAGGCCAGGCTTCATCTTCAAGGAAATTTGCAGAAAGGTCTGCGTTCAGGATGAGTGATAAATATGACTACTCATCCTCAAATAGCAATCAGTAGATCAGAATAGATAAAATGGTCAACCACAATGCACGATCATTCCGTGAGTAATCAGTTACCAAAATAAGCCTTACCTGTGCCTGCTTTTCTTTCTCCATATCAAGATTGTGTCGCAATTCTCTAGTTTTCGCTCGCTCAATTTCCAGCAGATGCTGTCTCTCAAGCTCCTTTTCTACTTCATTTGTTCTCTCTCTGATACACCAAAAGCAGGATTTTCACCAGAGAACATAAATACATATCATATTGTAGATAAGATGATCCAGGAAAAAAGATGAAAAACCTATCGAGTTTCTGAATGAGTTCTGCTTCTTGTAAAGCTGCCTCCTCCAAAAATTGTTGGCGGGCATGCCTCAAGAGAAGCTTTTGTTGCCTGCGAGCTACTATTTCTTCTTTAAGTTTAGCCTTCTCTCTGATGAAAAAAGAGGCCAGAAGACAGAATTTAAACTTGGAATGCCAAAGCTACCAACATTCAAAGTAAGTAAATTGTCAACAAATAATAATTATAAAAAAAAGCTATGGCACATGTGACATATCAAAAGTTTGTATAACACAGAAATCTTGAAGAAGGGCCTACTGAATCAAAACTCGAATAAAGATGATTTATCAGAAGTAAATATCATTAGAAATTGCAAAGAATCTCGGTGGAGTAGAGGGCATGCACCCGTAGCAATGGCAAGCCCTTGATGCAATTGTTTGTAACTGACCTCTTTTGCAGGGTCACTTTTCTACTCATAACCTTTTCTTTTCAGTTTCTTCAGCCCATGATAAGTCAAGTTGAGGGGGGTAGAGAATTGGCACTGGGATTCTATTTTTTCTTTTCTTTCCAACTATAGAGTAAGATTTCTACTAATCTAAAACCATTTTGAAGTGGACCAAGTTTGTCATTCCAAGCTTCCTGATTTAAGTTGTCTTTTGTCCTTTCTGAAGCTTAAAGTCAGGGAGTAAGGCACCATAATTCTAAGCTGAATATAAATCTGAGTGATTTGGCACAACTGCCCAGATGTAGCTGAATATAAAATATAAGGTCCCATAGAGCAACCATAGTGAACCTCTCTGTTTTTTTTTTCTTTTCTTTTTCTTTTTCTCTTTTTGGAGGGCAGCGAGTAGGGGTGGGAGTGGGGAGGTCTCCAGTTTTCCAGTTATTGAACAATTGCTGCTACAGGAAAATCCATTAATCTAGACAAGCACACAGCAGTAATCAATTGGGAACTCAATCATCAGTGCTGACTTGCTCTTTTTCTTATGCCATCTCAACAAGTTACATAACTATGATGGATACAAGAAAAAGATTAGCAGCACTTACATGGTTCTAATTTCATCTTTGATTTGCTGCAATCGGTGATTGTCCTTTGCATAGGCTGCATGGAATAAAATTGAATACAAAATTTAAACTAACGCAACGGATTTGAGGGAGAAACAAGTTGTTACGTGTTGGTAAATCATCAAGTGAAAGAGACACTCTCAGTATTGTACGGTAATTCACAAAATAATCTTTAATCCACTCCTAAAAATAGTTAATATTCATGACCATTTTGACTCTGGGAAAAAGCCATATCAGGGTGAGATGTTATTACTGGATAAAAATGGTAACTGATGCCAATCTTGGAAATCAAAAGATGAATCCGACAGTGTATGCTCCTTTTGTAGAAGTTCCACTTCCATTTCAGCTTCTTCTAATTCCTAAAAGAAATATAGGTAATTATTGCTTGATTATGTAGATTAAGGTAAGCACTCATAAGGACGCAAAGATTGACCATGATCTTTTGGTCAGCTTCCTTTGAGAAGAAATCCAGATATGATCTAGCAGAGGTTAAATTGCCTATAACCTGCAAACAAATGAAAGATAGATGGGGGACGCACCATAAAGCAATCTGACAGCAATTAACAAGTGAACAGTAGCTTCATCTTGGAATAAAAAGTATTTTGTTTTTCTTCCATCTAAATTCTGAAGGAGATTTTCTCAACCAAGCATAAATGTCTGTAACAGTAGGAATAAGATACACTAAAATCAATCTAAAGACATAATTCTAGAAGTCCAGTCAACTTCGCAAGAAATTCTGGTAAAGTATGGAAAAGGCTCCACAGTTGTTAAGAAACAACAATGACCGGAGAAGTAGACAGAATTTGGTCCCAAGCTGGAAAACTAAGGCTCTAGATGTTTTAACAGCACAACCCACATAAACAAACAATGACCGGAGAAGTAGACAGAATTTGGTCCCAAACTGGAAAACTAAAGGCCCGTTTGGTTTTATTTTCATTTCCAATTTCTATTTCTATCATTCCTAAAATTTGAAAAGTCAGTGAAAGTGAATTGAAAATGGGTTTACATTTAGATAGATTGTTGGAAAAATAATGATTATGTTGGTTTTAAGTTGTAGGTAGAGAAAGAGAGAGATATAATGGAATAGAGAGAGAATGTATAGGTTATTAGGAGAAGATATATAGGTTATTAGAAAATGTATTTTGAAAATGAAATGAAAATAGTGTTAGGTGAAAATGTGTAAAAAGTGATGTGTTTTATTTCTGAAATAGTAGAAAATGTAAAAATAAGCTTTGAAAATGACACCAATCAGGCCCTAAGGCTCTAGATCTTTCAACAGCACAACCCACCTGATTGTGCACTAAAATGTTGATCATTTTGTATTTGCTTCTTTCAAACAGTCACATTCACTTAACAAAACAAACACACACTACACTGTTAATCTTAAAAGATAATGAACCCCCCTGCGCCATGTACATAGACAACATCAAGAAATTCAAAAATACTGAGAGAACAATAGAATAACCCACAGGGTAACTGCTGAATACTGTATACCTGAAGAACGGATTCTCGTGTAGTTTCAAAGTCAGGGATTTGCTGCTTTGGAGAATTTGAAGAAAGCACTTCCTTCAAAATCTACATCCAAAGTAAACAAATGAAAATCACAATAAGTCAAATGTGGAGAAACTAACACTGATACAGAAAGAAGAAGAAAAAGAGTAAAGAGCAGAGGTCCACCACTTATAATTCACTGAGGACCATTGCATATTGCTTTCTATATATTATTTGAAATTACATGCCATACTGAACTACGTCTGAAACTGTCTATCTGACTGCCATACCTGTTTAGCCTGTTCTCCATTATTTTTAAGTCTACATAGAGCTTCACAAGCCTTTTTCTCGAGACCAGTGCAATACTTATCTACAAAAACAATAAAGAGAATGCAGTACTATAAGATATTAAACCTGCCAAGCAAGAATAAAATAATTATTTTGCTGGTAGCAACCCACGGAATTACCAGTTCTAGACATTCCAAAAGTTTCAATATTTCTCCAAATACTTTCAGGAATCAGTGAAATATCTTCGGTAGGAGAATAAAGGCAAATACTGGCAATGAGTGCTAAAGAGAATTGCGTCAGTGGGCCACAACATGTTGGTTGTCCAAGAGTCGTTAAACATTGAAGAATACTGTCAGCTGCTGCAAGAAATGACTGCAATTTAGACCTCTCAGCAAATGGTATGAAGTTGATAAGAAGTGCTATTGAGTGGGTTCTTAGGAGCAGCGATGTGTCAGATGACGCCATCAAGGCCACATGGTCCCACGTAGCTGAAACCAATGCAGATAAAATCGGCTCAGAAGCCAAAACAAGCAAATCTGATGAAGCTATCATAGATTCAGTTGTTGAAGACAAAAGTAACCTTCCACCATCCACATCTTGGCCAACAAGTCTGCTCAAGTGCTTAAGTGCAATATATCGTTGTTCAGGCTCAGGATGCCCAAGAATGGCACAGAACAGATCAACCAGAGGAGCCTCATTTTGACAGAGGTTGTGGATGCCTCTTGCCAATAACATTGTTACCATCTTATCAGTTTGAAGTCTCCAAGAGATATTTGGTGCACTGTTAGAAAAGTTTTTAACTGCTGAGCATATGTCATTAATCACATTATCCAGACAAAAACACTGAGGCACCCCCAGAAGTAAGTCGAGTAATACAGATGCAACCTCCCAACAATGTTTTTCCAGAAGCACCAAGATCATTTCAGAAAGTCCACCAAGACTGGTCTTCCAAAAATCAGGGAACTCATCGACAAATTTGCTAGGATGGAGATTCTCTTTTCCTGAAGAGGCAGAAATTTTCTCCACGGTCAAACATAAGCACCTCGAGTACACGAAACATTCAGCACATGTGAGTGCCAGCTTCTTGGATAATTTATGATGTAATTTCCAGCATTGTTCTAAGGTTGGATTGAGTTTTGAAATGAGGGCCTCCAGGTCTTTGGAGAAACTCCTTTCTTCTTCAAAATTCAAATGAGAAACCTTTTGACTGACATCTGCAACTGCAGTATTGTCACCTTCATGCTTCTCTGGCTCCTCTGTAGGAGAGAGGGGGTTACATACATCATTGAGAAAGCGGGAGGAGGAGTTGGAAAAATCAAGAGTACAAATGCTAGTACCAGAATGTGGGGAAATTTTAAGTGGAATGATACCCCAGGCTCTCAAAGTAGTCACCAGTAGGTCTCTACAGTTTTCCATGAGAACCTGGTATGCACAAATATAATCATGAAAAGAATTTGTCCCCTCAACTGAAGCAAACTCAGCCAGTAATACAGCAGACTGCAATAGTTCTGTTTTCCGATGGAAGGACAAATCACCAAAAGTTGTTGCTAAAACATACATCATCAGGGCCTGGCATTTTCCTTTTTTGGTCGAAGAACCTGGATTATCATCAGCGGATTTAATATTGTTAAAGAGCTCCCCAAAGCATAAAGATTCAAAATTATCACATGAATCATCTGCCAATGGTTTTTCTTCATCAGACACCTTACTTAGAGAATATGTTATGATAGGCTTTAACAAACACAATATGGAATCAAGAAACGAAGCATCACAGTATGAAGTTCTGCATAAGGACACAAGCACTTGCACCACTCTAGGTATTTCTGGAGCCATTGCTTCCATGTGCTCAACAACTATGGCTTCAAGTATGTACAGAATGACAGCTTTTGCATTCTTAGCAACAAAGCCTTTGAAACTATCAGGCTTTTGTTGAAATAAGATTTGGGCATTCTCACTTTGAACAAATGGCCATGAGCATAAATCAGAAAACCAACACATCAGATCAGGCACAATGGAGGAAGAAAGAAATTTCAATTGCAAGCCAGCTGCTTCCAATATAATTTCACCAAAAGCTACAAATTCTTTCTTCAAATTAGGAAAGAATTTACTGACATCGGGATATAAAGCATGAAAAGAGTGCAATCCATCTTGATGGCCGAGCCTTTTGCTTCCATCCTCAACATTAATACCTGGGAGAACACTCAATTCTTCAATCTGCTGGTCCAAATCTTTCTGTTCAATGATGTTGTCTACTAAAGCGAGGTCATCTGAAAAAATAGATAAAAGATAAGTTAACTGTTGCAAATCAGAAACAAGGAAGAGCCGATCTTTCAGAAATTGCTTCGCATTGCGTGCAACTGCCATCCAACCAAAATACCTAGCCATTAGGAAAGCAGAAGAAGAAAAGGCAGGTACTTTCTCAAGCCAGGCCGAAGCAGGGACCAAATTTGAAAACCGAAACCCATTCTTAATATTGACTGAAAGTACAGATCTTTCATCACTACCACTTGAAGCAATGACCAATCTCTGAAGAAGAATCCAGACGCGCTGTGCCTCATGCTGCTTAGAATGGTTTAACTGTGAATTTCCTTCCTTTAAGTGGAAATACAATGATTTTAACTGCATGTTGAAGTATTCAGCAAAATTTAATATTACATCAACCACATGCTCAGGGGAACAGAATAATTTAGTTGCTGAATGCAACAGAAACAGAAGACACCACATCAGAATCTCATGCCTGGGTTGTTGCTCCCCATGCAAATTCCTCTGCAGATATTGTATCAAGAAATTACACAGAAGTGCTTGATTCTGCCGAACCAAGGTAATGGCATCAGCAGAAAGAATATCCTGCTGGGACAAGTTTACAATGTCCTCATCTCCTTCAACATACAATTCAGAATTCTCCCCCTCCGATGCCACTCTGTGGTATTTCCTATCTAACTCAGCTGCCTCAATCAGGATTTCAAGAACAACTTTATCCCTTTTCCTTTCAATATCAGCCACAATTTTCAAGTCATCATCTTTTTGCCTCAAAATTCTCTCAATTTCTGCAGGTCCATGTTTCTTACTGGAACCTTTGGGATACATTTTGCACAGATCAGGTGAAAATTCCTTGAAAGACATCATAAAGCAGGGATTAATATAACATTCTGCCGCCAGAAGCAAAGCATCTATGGCTACATCATGACTCTCCCGAGTAATCTCATTCTGAGAGTTCAAGTCCAAAGCTAGACGCCTAAACTCAGAGGCCCTCAGCTCACAGTTTCTATAATTCATAAGTTGTGAATAATCGGCCAGCAAATTATAGAACTCAATACCCTGACCAGCATCTAATGCAACATCATTAGAAAACTGATTAATTAAATTTTTCGAAGTAACATTGTTGGCCTCTGAACTGACATTCAAATGGCTCAAATCTGAAATCTTTATGTCTGTGCCGGCAGGAACATGGATAAGAGACAATCTATTCAATTCTGGTGGAGCAAAGAGAAGACCTGCATCCTCAGAAACATCCATTTTACCATTAAAGTCAATAACATCAACCTTTGCATCAGCTGTCTCTTGATTATTTGATCTGGAAGAAGCCACTCCATTACAAGAGGGAGGCACAGCAGCTGATGATTCTAGCCCCACAGTCTCAGAAGAAGCAAACCTGCGATTATCAATTTCAGGAGGTAACTGCATCTGAGCATCCAAAACTGAAAGAAGCACACTGCATGTAAACCACTTCAAGGTGTTATCAATGTCACATTGTAGAGAACAACAAGAATAATTAATGGTCAAGATGCCCATTCAGAAACAAACTTAACTGACTACTTATTTTGGCATACTGAATAGAATGCAGTTCTTTGATGCATTATTTCCTCTTCTTCATTCTGTACCATATATATGCCCACTCAGAAACAAACTTAACTGACTACTTATTTTGGCATACCGAATCGAATGCAGTTCTTTGATGCATTATTTCCTCTTCTTCATTCCATATCAAGATATATACTAATATGCTGTTGAAATCAACCACAACGGGCAAATGCTGCCATAAAGATGCTCAAAATGCTTTCAATTGTTAATTATTACTAATATATTTATCTTAAAGCATTTCTACATCATAAAAGGGCTTTTCTTAACTATGCTTCATATCCACAAAATACAGAAAAGATGTCAATCAATTTATTTCTCTCTTAGGGATGGCAATTGGGGGGAGGGGGATGCAAAACCCCAACCCGAGCCATTTGGGACGGGTTTGGGGCAATTTAACGGGGTATGGGGTGGGATTTTCCTAACCCGAATTATTTGGAGCGGGGTATGGGGTTTACCAACCCCAACCCACCACCCCGCCCATATAAATATTTTAAATGTAATATAATAATAAATATATTGTATATAATTTATTTTATATTTTTCTAATTAAAAATAATGTCCAACTATGCTTGATGAAGAAGAAGATGTTGAAGAATGTGGGATGAGTTAATTAAGATGGGGATTAGAACTATATGGTGGAAGATTGTTGGACTTAAAAATTTTGAATTTTTTTGTTTCAGTTTATTGTCAAACTTACAATGTATAAAAATTTAAAAAAATTTAAATGTTGTGTTGGTTATTACGTTAATTTTATTTTTATCTCCTATTTTGCTTTTAGAATCTTATCTTGTTTGTATGAATTTTTCATTTTGGTGCCCGAAATTTGAATTTTAATTGCTGTCAAATGGTTCTGGTTTGATACTTTCATCGACTGATTCCATTTTTTTAAACTCTTTATGGGTCAACGGGTTAAACCCGTCAACCTAACGGAACAAGGCAGGGTGGGGCGGGACATGGAGCGGGGTATTGTCTTGCAAGGCAGGGTATGGGGCGAGCCTAACCTGCCCCAAACCCGCCCCACTGCCATCCATATTCTCTCTCCTTTTTCTACAGGTGAAAGTATAGTTATCCATGTGGAATTTAAAGGACACAGCCATCGACTTTGCAAAGCATTCAGATATATAGTTAAAAAATTCCCTCCACAAAAATGATGATGGAGTTTATGAGATGAATGAAATGCTACTTTTATCAAAACAAAAGAATAGCTAAGCATACTGGAAAGACCAATGCATCCAGTAAAAGCTCCAAATCACTCAAATGCTCTTTTATTCAATTTCCAGCACAAAGCTAAAACAGATAGAGATGCCACTTCAATAAAACCAACTTCCTCCTTTTTGTCAAAGGCAAAGAACAAATTCTGAATGCAAACTATCAGAATTAACCCAAGAAAAGAAAATGATGAAACACTAAATTTAGTAAGAAAGCTTCTTAAATGTTATTTAAATGCAGGAACATACATAAAACAGTTCAATTATGTTGATAATAAGTTTGTATATGTTCGGAACTGAGATTTTCTTAAAAGAGTTGAAAAGGCATAAAAACAACTATAGTAGCAGCAATGTATAATAAATTGCCTCTTACTTGAGTTTTTTTACTCCATAAGGCCAAAGATATTATGCAAACCTAAAAAAGAAAGGAAGGAATGGCATAACAAAGATTGGCAGCAGCATGGCAGAGCACTAGAAATAGCAGGGAGCTTAATAGTTCAGAAAAGAAAGGCCTGATAAAGAATATGGACTTGATAAACTAGAGCAAAAAAATACTAAATGATGTTTATAATTCCCTTTCATAAAAATATAAGCAGCATACTGGAGCTCATTCCAATAATCAGCACAAGATAGACACACTTCATATCCCCTCAAAAGATCAAGATACAACTAGCTTTGTTTCTTACTCTTCAATCTCACTTTGTAATCCTGACTTCCTGCTGAACATATTGTACCCTCAAATAGATATGACACATGTGAAAAAGAGTAAACAACAACAATCCTAAAATTGAAGAATGACATTATATTTGGTGAACTCCTTTCAGACTAAAAACAGTTGCAATTTTAATGATCACTTGAAGATGTGATTAAATGACTGAAACTATTGTGTAACTCACATAATGGTCCAGTCCTAGGGAAAAAGCAGAATTAGGAAGTAAATATTAAGAATGAAACTTTTCATTGTCAAAAAATTAAATCAACTTATTTTCTTTTTTTCTGTGAGAAAAGGAAGTCCTATACATATAGGACTTCAAGCTCAAATGTAACTATTATATGCTATTACCTAGGGGCAACTGATCCATGCCTCCATTCAGCCTCCAATGAGGGAAGCAGTGCAGACTTTCTTATGGCAGTGCAGATCACATTTACTGCTATAGCACAATTTTGTTCCTGACTTTCCATAAAAATGGAAGGTAAATTTCCAAAGGCTATTGTGCCCTTTAAGGGAGTTAATGAAGGATCCAGATAAGGCTCTAGCATCTCCAGCAAGAAAAGTATTCGGTGCTTAGCTTCCTGAAACATACCATTAGAAAGTTAACCAGCAACCAAATCAGTTGAAAGAGTGATAATTTTTCTCAGAATACGGAATCAATAGGGTTTCAAAAGGTCAAGAAAACTTAGGAGCAAAGGCAACATTTTGTGCTTGAAATTTTTCACTCATAGCACTACCTTATATTTTGCCATTACATCATCCATGTTCCCAGATAGTGCCAGGACAATATATTTGAGGGCGGCACGTGCCCGGGAGAATGAAACACGAGCACCCTGTCAGATAAATGAAAGAGAAGGAACAATTGAACCATAAAAGGAAAGCAAAGCCACAATACCAATGCATGATCATGTTGAAGAGACCTTTTATAGGCTTTACAAGAGCCTCATCCTCACAGACAAAATACAGAGAACACTAAAGGGAGAAACACTTTAACCTATTTCATACTGTGAACTGCTTTAGAATGGCCAATTCCAATACCCATCTCTAAAAATGAGCAATATGCATGAAGGAAAAATCGAGCAGACACCAAAAACAAATCAAAACAACAGGTATGCAGCTTCAATAAGCTAGAAAATGTGCAAGAAATCACATAAAACACTTCATGCATGAAATTGGCATTGGAATAGATTTCTGTTAGACCAGTATCCTAATTTAAGCTTCATCCACTGGTCAGAGTACCCAATTAGGAATGGAACATCAAAAGTCCACATATACCATAATTCCTCTCTCATTAGCTCTTTCGCTTTCCAGTACAACAACCAAATTGAAACTTTGAAAAAGGTGCAAGAAATAAACCAACAGGCCATATGCCACACCAAAAGCATATTGAGCAAATTTCTTCAGATGCCCACAGAGAAACAGAAGGAAAACCTCCATAGGAAAAACT
This sequence comes from Jacaranda copaia, assembly GCA_014898725.1. NCBI lineage: Eukaryota > Viridiplantae > Streptophyta > Magnoliopsida > Lamiales > Bignoniaceae > Jacaranda > Jacaranda copaia. Next base: position 442,007 of record JACGDI010005654.1, read on the forward strand.
ATAGTTCCAAGAAATAGCCATCCAAGAAGAAACCACTGGACATACCTGGATTACACCTAAAAGGTCCTCCAAGAGCTCCACAGTCAAGTCCACCTGCAATCCAGAGCATAAGAAAGTGCAATGAATACAAAAGGGTACAGCAGGAGAAGCCAAAGCCTACATATATCATATTCTTTTCATGAGAACTTATATAACCTTTGCAATTACTTGAGCCATCCATGGTGCTAGAACACCAGAGCACAGATCAATAAGAACACATGCAGCCTTCGCCTGCGAAGTAATTCAAGATTCAAGCAGATTATATCAGTTCGTTTAACGTCAAAGGGGTCAACTCATGGAAAGATGTTTGATACTATGAAAAAATTGAATCCCCTTTTTCCCCTTCTTCCAAATGGATCATTCCTCTTCACTACCACTACATTCAGATATACTCTTTTACTACATCCACACATTTAGTGACCAATCTATCAAAGTATGATGACAATTTTAAGTTGGATGAAATATCACAATTCTAAACCATGGACTTCAGCACAAAGACCCAATAAACATTGACCGTATCATCAGAAAGAAGAATAAAACCATATGACTGGTTCTTATTTTCAGTTTTGAATAGATCAGATGAAACCCAATTTCATGATATTAAAGCACTTTGAGAAGTGCATGGTGTTAATCAAGTGCTCAACAGTCAGCAAGTATGATATTCTAGGCTTAGCGTGCCTGCTTATATATCAAACACTATACATAGCTAAGGTATAAGTTTGAATTTCAGCTTCGTTCACTTCGTACAGGGCTGGGGTACATCACTACATTCTGGTTCTGGTTCTGGTTCTGGTCAAAGCAGATAGTATACTTAAGATTTCATAAGCTATCTACACATGAATACTTCATATAACAGAGAGAGGACGATAGAAAGAAGGGGAGATTACACCAAAGAATGTGCTTAGCATGCATGTATTCAAACAGAAAAGATTATCATCTTGGGTCAAAACATAGGGAGTAGCAGTAACCAACATGTGATGGTGAGAAAGATGCTAAATAGCCAGCACAAGCACGAAGTAGATGACGGTAACTCATTGAAGATGAAGTTGCCAAAATCTGCAATTACAATTACAAAGGTCAAAGAACATACTAAATTAGAAATAACATTTAGCCAAAAATCATAGAGACCACATTAATACCTGAGAAAGTGCATTTTGTACAAATGGTTGTTTCCACAGAGAGAAGTTGTCATCAATTTGGTAAGGACTGCTGACATTAGGGCGAAGTGCTATAGCAGCCCAAAAGGGACAGAAGTGTCAAAGTAGGTCATGAATTCCAAACCATGCTTTAATAACTAGATATAGTTAGATACTTATACATAATGATGTAATATTTTATACTCAACAATAATGGCTTCATATGTCCTATCTTTCGGGGTATATTTTAATCAGAACAGTTGCAAAAAAGATTCCATGAGCGTTTGTTTTAAAATGAAGATGTGATTCAACAAGTTGTTTCTAAAAGTTTGATTTGTTGGAATATGACCAGTTTTATTTTCAAATAGTTGAAATTTTGGTTTCATTTGCCAATTCAAGTGGAGTTTGTTTGATGTTAGTAGGTCAAATGTGGATAGTTTATGTGTTAATAATATAAATTCGGTAATGATTATGCTGATGATGATATTGAAAAATTATAATGTTGTGTTGTAGTAGTTTATTAACAAAAAGAGACACCTTGGTGGGTGGGGGTTTTAGGGAGCGAGAGCGAGAGCGATAGCATAGGTATATTGGAAAATCAGATATCAGGAAAATGAATGGGAAAATTTGGATTTGTATCCAAAATATGAGTGCAAAGTGAGAACCAAACAGAGCTAAAGCATCCAACTTCAATTGAACCAAAACTAAGCATTTCATAAGTCCAAAAATAAGATATGTTCATTAAAGATTACTAGCTCTTCTTGAAACTCAACTAGATAGTATAAGGCGCACTAGTGTTCATATGTGTAGCTCATGTGTATCATATCATAAGGAGTATCATTTAAGTGAAAAGAAAGTACCAATGCAAGTTCTGATTATGGGTGAAACTCGATATTGTAAAAACAAAGTTGTGCTCGTATGTATTGCTTATGTTTATCATATCATAGCGAGGACAATGTGAAGTGAAACAAGACATACATATTTTGGTATAAGATGAAATACCATGTTTAAGTAAGAGAAAATACCCTTATAACATGGTTCTGTGACTAGCTAAGACCAATTAAGGTCATCAATAAATTCTAAGATTATTAGAAGAATGGAGAAAATTAAAATTCAGCAGTAACTTTTCATAAAAGTTTCTTGGGGAGTTGTTAGACATTGCTAAGAACAACCATATTTATAGTAAGAAGAAAGAGATAATATCAGAAAAAATGGAATACAGTGACAAAACCACAAGTTTTAATTTGGTTGAATGGTGAAGGAAATTGATATTTTAGCTGACTGGCAGTATTTTCAGGATATGTTAATTCAGCAGGTACTAATTCCAGATAGCAAACTAGTCATAGCAATAAAACCTGGAAGCAATGCTTGAACTAATGGTAACGCCAACCAAAAGTCAGAAGTGTTCTCAGCCAGCTTGCTGCAATGCAAAGGCTGAAACAAGAATGAACCAGTAGTTGTTTATTATGGTGAATACATGGTAATGCATAAAACATCACTACTGCAGGTTTTAGGTACAATACAATGCAGTCGGCTTGCATGTAACAAACCTGGGAAGCAGAAGCATAAAGAACGTGCATTATTCCTTCTTCCACAGCAGCAGAATCCAAGACATTAAGGTACGCTGAATCCCAAAAATCATCTGGTATTCGAAATTCCTCCCCAAACAAGTTTGAATAATCAGGTAAGATAGGATCACAAGGAACGGATCTAGGAGTCTCATCAGCTACAGAAGATGTGATGTCAGAAGCTAGAGTAGATACTTCTTGTATTGTCACGGGCTCCGTGAGCTTCATAAAAATTCTTGATGCCTATAACATCACTAGTCTCAGATAAAGAAAACAATGGAAGAAGCAAATAATGGTATCATAGGGCTCTTTATATTGCTTTTTTCTGTAAACTAGCCAAAAGGAGTAGGAAAACCAAGAAAGTAGATAAGAACAGCAAGCATAACTCACCATTCTACACACATTTCCCAGGTTAGAATCTTTATAAGCCTTTCTAAGCAGTGCAAAGATTGCATCAGGACGGAATACCAAGTGCGTTGAAATAGGTACCATAATGGATGAAGTGTTCCGCGACCTCCTTGGCTGAGAACAGCAGAAGAGAAAAGTACAATTAGCCATCAATCACTTGCACATTGGACACCAAAAGTAACATTACTAGCATGAAAACAATTAAATACAAGGTTGATAGAAGCACTCATTGAACTGATTTAGAAGGAAGTTTTCCCTTCCTTTTCACAGCTCAGGGTTTCAGAATTATCTCAATGCTTTAATGCACACTAGCCATGGGAGAAATATGTTCTGGTCAGGATGCATGTGACCACAGTTGAAACTCCAACAGTGATGAAGATCAGAAGACCTCAATGGACTACATTACCAAAACATACCAACATCTCAATGGTGTTTTTGATATCAAAGGAGTTTAAATATGTTGATAACTTTATATTAAAAATCTTAAATCCAGAAATTGTAAAACGAGAGTGTCCATACAGTTAGAACAGACAGTCAGGAGTATCACCTTTAACATAATAAAAATCACAAATCCACAAATTGTAAAATGAGAATGCCCATACACTCTGAGCAGATAATTAGCTATTCAGCTCTAACAATTAGTAAACACTACCCTTTCCCAAATTAGCAACTAGCAGCAAAATTTCTAGGTTATTTTCTTCCCTCTTCCAAATACAAAAAATTGCTCAACAAAAATGACTTCAACATCATTCATTCTATATCAGAGCAGCACTAATTCCAATCTGTCTAGATTCACTTATAATGCACATGTGTAGAAGAAACTACAAAATAAATAAAGATTCTAGGAAGGAAAATTCATAGCACCATGTAGATAAACTAAAATAATGCGCAGATGCTCCTCTTTTCACATTATTGAGATTATTCAAAGTTATTGCACCTGAAAACAAACTGTCCTTCAGATTGAGTAATGTCCAACAAGAAAACCAGTCAAAGAAAAGAGGGGGAGAAAAGGAAAATCAATCACCAATGAGACGATAATAGGACTCACACCTATCAAATATAGTTCAACATAACATCAATTTAAATTCTAGAAACGGAACACAAATGCAGTACCTCAAAATTTGAGGAAACCATTAAAGATGCTGATGACAGATTGGTCTTAGAAGCTTCATAATCAGAAACATTGAGAGCCAACCTTGCAGTTTCTCTGTCATGCCAGGAAGAACACTTCTACGTCAACATTTTTTATTGGATAGTCAGATATTGAAAAAGTTAATACAATTGCTTTCACAAAATGGATGAAAAATAATCTCAAACGAGTTCCAATTTTCAAGACACAAGTGTTAACAAGGTGTTGAGTAACGTTGATTTAGCTTGATCATCTAACACCACTAAAATTGCCAAGCGGAAAAAAAAAAAGAAGAAGAAAATTTCATAAAGTTCATCTCCTTGAGAAAAGATTCGCCAAAAGAACCTCATTTAGTACATAGAAGAAGCAGAGAAGGTAATAATGGCCCTCTTTCCATTGCTTGGGCACTTTGGCAATATAGGGTACAAAGGAGTTTTGGCAGTCAAACAATCTTTTAAACTTTTTGGAGCTATATACAGTTAAGTGGACGGAAATATCAATCAAACGACCAGCAGGCCTAAGTGAACCTATGTTGCAGCAAAGGCCGGGCACACATTCACATTTAAGAAGGCCAATATTTTCAGTTTTGTTTTTTCAGAATGGAGTGCAAGGGAGGGAATGCAAACCCTGAAGAATGACTGAGCAAAATTTTGAAGTCCGAAGTCCGAATTCAACAGAGGTATCAGATAACCTTTTCATGTAGCATTTTCTTAGAGTCTTTTTTCCTTCTTCTCTCTTTTCTTTTCCCTCCCTCAATGTCAAGTAGAGCAGAGTAACTCAGCAGTGCACAATCGAGGCTTATGGAAAAGGTAATTAGTTAAATAGGTGTGAAAATATAGGAATTTAGCTCAGTAATGACAGCAAAAATATAAGTCACTTTTCACTACATGCCCACTCAATGGCCATAGCCTTTATCTAGTTACTCTTTGTGCATCAACTCAAAAATGCAGCGCATTCTGCAAATATCAGAAGAAATGAAAACTTCCATAAGGCTAAAACATTTTTGCAAATTCATTGTCTAGTTAGCAATCTAAAATATATTCTCTATCCTGCTCCTTCCTCATCCACAAAACTTAAGCCATGCTCCTAGTATTACAACAGCATATTGGAATCTAAAAACTATAGAAAAATAATAATTTAACAATGTAAATGAGAACGACCAAATGATATGCCAAAATGCAGCAAGGACATAAGAATGCAGCCAATTTCAAAACTACTACTGAAACAGAATCATTTACTGATGGTTACAATTAGTTAGAACATTATTAAGAAAAACCAAGGCATATTAAAGGTAGCTTCGTAGAGAAATATGCAACTGTGATGTTAGTTTCACCTACCTATCACTTACGATCAGAAGGATGGGATAAAACGGACCAGCAAGCATAGCAAGAAAACGCATGGTAGGTTCAGCAGCTTCTGCAAAGCTATTAAGATCAGCCTGCAAGATATTAATTTGCATGCCCAATAAAACTTCAGTTACTTGTAGAGTATATAACACATAACTTCTTTTCCTGAAGACGAAATGGACTCCAAATCTATACCTCAAGGTGAGGAAGAAACCTGGCCAACCGGCTTGTCACATCTTGAAGCAACTACAAACAAACAGTTAGAGAACAGAACAAGACAAGCAGCCAGTAGATGTGCTTCTGATCTTACAAAATTACAGTCAGCACCTTACTCATGTTAGTTATTGAATAGTTAGTTCACCTGAAGATGCATATCAACAGCATCTTGTTTGTGTGATATAATGTATGGTAGCAAGTAGTTAGCAACAGGCTGAAACTCTGGCTCTAAACCCTGAACTGGAATCCCGATCAGCTGCAATGGACAAATATAAAACATAATGATCAAGACAACATGTAGGCAAGATGAAAATCTCAGAATTAAGCTGAAAGCCAAGAGGAATCTAGTCCTAGGGAGTGCACATAAAACAGGAAAATCAACTGAAAAAAAGTAAGTCAAATGCTGACAACAAAACAATGATATTACCTAGACGAAAGAGGTGCTGTACAAATTTCAATTATTACCTGAATAAAAAATATAGCTATTGGGCTCCCACGCATACAAGAAATCCGCACATAGCGGCAAGGAGCGTAATTCATTGGGTACATCATGTCGCGCCGAGGTGCCTCACAGCGAGGTCGAACTTTAGCAAATGTCTCTGGCTGTCAAGAGAACATGTGAAGGAGGCGCAAAGATGAAATACAGAAAACTGCGATAAAACAATCTTATTTCAAAGAACAAAACAAAGCCTCATAGCAATATAAGGTAATTGTAAAAATCATGCATGAAATCTGTAACAGAAGTCACAAGGGGAAAGACCCGCTCAATAAAAAAAGGACTAGATATTTAATGGCTAGCCATCAAATTTGAAAATGAAACTTGCAAACCAAAATATAATCATCAATATTTAAAACACTGTTTATTTATGTTCAACTAAGCGAAACAAGAGTGTAGTTATTGGCATCCCCCAAACAGGGCCATTGAATGAGTTATCACTCAATAGTCCCTAGCAATAAAACACAAATGACTCAGTTTTCTATATCATAAGCTCATAGCAAATGAAAAGAATGATTAACTGCCCATAATGGGAAAATGAAACCAAGAATATGCATGATATGTCCTACTCTTGTTTAGTCACTAAGTATAAAGATTGTTCAGTCAGTTAGACAACATAGCAGAAATTTAAACATAGCTCCATTGGTGAAGAGAACTAAACTTCTCATCCTTGATTTAGCTCTTGGTCCTCTCCAACAGACAGTAGAGGAATACAAATAGAAATATTCACACGCACACTGTTATTGTACAACTATATCTTTACCATGTATAGCTAACATAGATATAGAAAGATGATTTGAAGGATGCTGATTTGCAGCTAATTTGTAGGAGACTAATTAGGAGCAGATTTGTAGGATTTGATTTATTTCCTTAGTTTAGCTGATGTAACTTGTATATAATGCCTTCTCACACAAAGACTAAATTATCAGAAGTTATTCTTACCATCTTCTGTTCACTTGCATGGTACCAGAGCCTTTTAGCTATTTTTCCTCTGCTCGTGAAATTCTGGACAGGTATATAAGGGGTCACCACCCCAATTGCTTTTATTTTTTTCTCACCGCCACCACAGGAGGAGGCAGAATCCTTTTTCCAGTCAGAGATCAAAACTCCAGTGACCAGGTGTTTCATGCATGTCTCTCACACACCGTTTCCGTCACAGACCTGCTCCTCACGCGCCCGCGCATGGAGACGCGTGAAACGGTGGTTGGTGCTCCACTTCGTCTGTCCGGTGTCGCACCGATTTTTCCTGCCTGACTCAGGTGGGTTTGCATTTGTCCTAGCTGTGCAGTTACTTTGTTTGTGACGTTCTGCTCCCGGTACATTCCTCCGATTGTTTTGCAATGTTTGACTAAGCAATGCTACCTATGTTTGAGAGGTTCTGTAATTTGTTGTAGTTCATTTTCTCATGGGCTATCCTTCTTTTGCTGTGAATTCTTCTTAAATGGCTGAATTTAAGGCATCCATGAATGAAATAGTTCCAACAATGTCCAAAATTACTGAACATAAATTAAACGGCTCTAATTATTTGGAATGGAGCAAAACAATTAGAGTCTATCTCGGAAGTGTTGACAAGGATGACCATTGGATTCAAGAACCCCCTATCAATGATACGAGACAAGCTTGGATGAGAGATGACGCACAACTGTTTTTGCAAATCAGGAATGCAATTGACAATGAGGTAATTAGCTTAATTAATCACTGTGAATTTGCTAAAGAACTAATGGATTATTTGGAGTTCTTGTTTTCTGGTAAAGGGAATGTGTCCCAAATTTATAAGGTATGCAAGGCCTTCAATCAAACTAAGAAAGAGGCCAAATTTCTTACTTCTTATTTCATGGACTTCAAGAAGACTTATGAGGTGCGTATGCTTTTACCATTTAGTACTGATATCAAAGTACAACAAGCTCAAAGGGAACAAATGGCGATAATGAGTTTCTTAGCTGGCCTTCCCTTTGAATTTGAAACTACTAAATCTAAAATTCTTTCGAGTTTTGAGATTGGTACTTTCCAGGATGTGTTCAATAGGATACTTCGCACGGAGCATACTCCATCTATTCAGCAAACCAATGTTCTTGTTGCAAAAAAGGGGGGGATGATGCTGGAAGAAAGAATCATAACAAGGGAAGTGGAAACAAAGCCACTGACAGTTGTAATAGTGACTCAAGCAACATTTTTTGCTACTACTGCCATGAGCCCGATCATGCAAAGTGTTACCGTAAGAAACTTCAGAATTGCAATCAAAGAACGCAAACTGCTAATGTTGCTACGGTTTCTAGTTCAACTTCTGAAAAGATTGTTAAGGTCTCAACTGATGAGTTCGCTAAATTCTCTCAGTACCAAGAATCTCTAAGGGAATCCACTCTAGTTACTGTTCTTGTTGAGATTGGTAAAACTAATGCATGTCGTATTTCCTCATTAACCAAATGGGTCATTGATTCTGGTGCCATAGATCACATGACAGGAAATCCAAATATCTTTTCTAATTTTCGATCACATAAAGCATCTTACCCTGTAACCATAGCTGATGGGTCAACCTATAACATTGTGGGATCTGGGACTGTTAAACCAACTTCCTCTATTACCCTGTCATCCATGCTAAGTCTACAAAACCTTGACTTTAATTTGATTTCTATGAGTAGGCTAGCCAAGGATCTTAATTGTTGTATCTCATTTTTTCCTGATCATTGCCTTTTACAGAATCTTATGACAAAGCAAATTATTGGTATAGGACATGTATCTGATGGTCTCTATATTCTTGATGCATGAGTGCTTCGGTTTGTTGCCTGTTCTGGTGTCGTCTCTCCATTTGAAGCACATTGTCAGTTGGGACATCCTTCTCTACCAACATTGAAGAAGTTATGTCCTCAATTTCATGATGAATCTTCATTGAATTGTGAATCATGTTAGTTTGCTAAACATCATCGTAGCTCGTTAGGTCCTAGAATTAATAAATGAGCTAATTCTGTTTTTGAGTTGGTTTATTCTGATATTTGGGGACCTTGTCCTATTGTGTCTAAAACTGGGTTCAAATATTTAGTCACTTTTGTAGATGATTTCTCTCGAATGACTTGGATATATTTTATGAAGAATCATTTTGATGCGTTTTCTCATTTTTGTGCCTTTTTTGCTGAAGTGAAAACTCAATTTAATGTTTCTATATGCATATTGAGAAGTGACAATGCAAGGAATAAATGTCAGACTCATTTCAAACTTACATAACTTAACATGGAATTCTTCGTCAAAATTCTTACGTTGATACAACTTCCCAAAATGGGGTTGCTAAGAAGAGGAATAGACATTTACTTGAGACAGTTCAAGCTCTTCTATTCCAAATGAAGGTTCCCAAGCAGTTCTCGGCTAAAGTTGTATCCACTGCTTGCTTTCTAATTAATCGAATGCTGTCATTGGTGCTTAATGGTGATATTCCACACAGCATTTTATTTCCAAACAAGTCATTATTTTCAATACAGCCACCGATATTTGGTAGCACTAGCTATGTTCGAGATGTACGACCTCATGTCACTAAAAAGGACCTAAAAGCTTTAAAGTGTGCCTTTTCAGGTTATTCTCGCCTTCAAAAAGGATATAGGCGCTTTTCTCTTGATCTCAACAAATATCTTGTGTCAGCTGATGTGGTGATTTTAGAAAACGCACCTTTCTTTTACTCACCTTCCATTTCTACAAGTCAAGGAGTGGATGATGAATGGCTAATCTATACTCTCACGAAGAAACCAGATGATTATGTTCCTTTTGCATCCCCAAGCACTCATAGTGGCAATTAGCAGCCTGTGTTCCTCCAACAACAACAAAGCTGCCGATTGTTCAAGTTTATTCTAGGAGACAAGAGACCCAAGATATATGTCTTGCACCAGCTCCTTCGTCATCAAATCCTCCTCCAAGTGACCGTGATCTTCCAATTAGTCTTCGTAACATCTATCCTAAATCTACTTATCCCATTGCTAATTTTATTTCATACGATCACTTGTCACTTCGTCTAGCTCTTTAATAGCTTCTCTAGACTCTGTCTCTATTCCAAAGACAATTAAGGAGGCTTTGAGTCATCTTGGGTGGCATAATGAAATAATTGAAGAGATAAATGCCTTAGAAGAAAATTACACTTTGGGATCTAGTAGATCTTCCTCCAGGGAAAAAAGTTGTGGGGTGCAAATGGGTCTTTGTATTAAAAGTTCATCCAAATGGTTCAATAGCTCGACTAAACGCTAGACTTGTTGCTAAAGGATATGCCCAAACTTATGGAGTGGACTATTCTGATTCTTTTTCCCCAGTGGCCAAACTAACCTCTATTCATCTATTCATTTCTATAGTTGCTTCTCATGATTGGCCCTCACACCAATTAGACATCAAGAATGCATTCCTTCATGATGACCTCCACGAAGAAGTGTACAAGGAGCAACCACATGGGTTTGTTGCTCAAGGGGAGTATAGGAAATTTTGTCATTTGAAGAAATCTTTATAAGGTCTAAAGCAGAGTCCCCATGCCTCATTTGGCAAGTTCAGTAAGGTAGTTAACCAATTTGGGTTGAAGAAATGCAAGAGTGAACATTTAGTTTTCTACAAACAGTCTGAAGCTAGCATCATCCTTCTAGTTGTCTATGTTGATGATATCTTCATTACTGGAGATGATAGTACAGGAATCTCATCTCTCAAGTCATTCTTGCATACTAAGTCTCATACAAAAGACTTGGGGTAGCTGAAATACTTTTTGGGAGTAAAAGTAACAAGAAACAAGAAAGGGATTTTCTTGTCCCAAAGAAAATATGTGCTTGATTTGCTTACAAAGACTGGGAAAATAGGAGCCAAGCCATGCAACACGCCAATAGTTCCCAATGTGCATCTTACAGAAGACGATGGTGCTCCATTTGAAGATCCAGAAAAATATAGGTGATTAGTCGGGAGATTAAATTATCTCACAGTGACTCATCCAGACATTGCATATGCAGTCAGTATTGTTAGCCAATTCATGTCTGCACCTACAGTCAAACATTGGGCAGCTCTGGAACAGATTTTATTTTACTTGAAAGGAGCTCCTAGACATGACATACTATACAAAAATCATGGACATGCTAACATTGAGTGTTTTACAGATGCTGATTGGGCTGGATCCTATGTTGATAGGAGATCAACTACTGGTTACTGTGTTTGTTTTGAGGGAAAGTTGGTGTCATGGAAAAGTAGGAAGCAGAATGTTGTTGTACTGCGATCCAGGCTTAATGCCATCACTACCAACAAGCTCTGGTGTGATAATCAAGTTGCTCTTCATATTGTCCCAAATCCTGTGTTTCATGAAAGAACTACACATATTGAGGTTGACCGTCACTTTGTTCGAGAGAAAATTCAAGAGAATATTATATCTACTGGATATGTAAAGATAGGAGAACAACTAGGTGATCTATTCACAAAAGCTTTGAATGGGACTCAAGTCGAATATCTTTGTAAAAAGCTTGGCATGATTAACATCTATGCTCCAACTTGAGGGGGAGTGTTATTGTACAACTTAATCTTTACCATGTATAGCTAACATAGATATAGAAAGATGATTTGAAGGATGCTAATTTGCAGCTAACTTGTAGGAGACTAATTATGAGCATATTAGTAGGAATTGATTTATTTCCTTGGTTTAGCTAATGTAACTTGTATATAATGCCTTCTCACACAGAGAATAAAATATCAGAAGTTATTCTTCCCATCATTTGTTCACTTACACACACAATAAAAGATATATTAGCATGATCCCTTATTTACTTACCTGGTTTTCTCTAAGAGGGCCTAAGGATCTAATCATTTTGCTCAATAAAAGCCAAATAACTACTTCAAATTAAACATTGCATATTACAAGATAACATTGTCATAATAAACCCTCAACAACCTTGACGACTAGGAAGTCAAGCAAAACGAAGTCTTAGAAAATAGACTGCTTAAGCATATTAGTTACAAGATGATGAAGAGGAGAACTGAAAAAAACATACATAACAAAGACCAATTACTAATGCCCATAGATCACAGAAGAACCAACTTCAAGTAAAAACTTGTATCCAGGTATTTTATAAAAATGAAATTTACAATTGAATATATATCCTGTCAAACTCATGTTTCACAAACCTTATATTGCAATCCAACTGAAATTTCCCATTCCAACACGGATTTATTATATATCCTTACGTGTGAAAGTAGGCATGGTTCCTATAATGAACAAAAGAAAAGAAAAGAAAGCATTAGATGACAATTGCATTGATAATGTTCAATCAACAGTGAGGGTAAGAAAAGATTAGACATTTATATATTTCAGCATCTTTGTTGAATTTACTGGTAGCATGAAAGCCAAAATGAATAAGTAATGCTTTTCATTACCCTCCACATTAGCCTTGTTTGCAATTCGGCAGTTTAATTTAACAAATGAATCAAAATTCAAACTTCCACCACACTTTTTACTGTCCAATCCTACTAAAACTCGGTCAATTTTAACATTTTTTTAATTATTTTCAAAGCTTAGCTAAACATATACGACTACCAAAAGTCTTCAACAACTCTTATGAGCTAACTAATGGTACTTCTCTTCTACTAGTACGAAGCTCCACTGGGAAGGGCTATTTATACACATTATAGGAAAATGATTTATCAGGCAACAACATATTATGTAGTCCCAAGCCTACAAGACACGGTCTACAAGAAAGAGAGGGCAGAGAACCCACAGGGGAACACTTGGTCATTGCCTTGCAGATAAAATTAACCGACTTGTTGGCTGTGAAAACCCATCATAGTCACCTGTAGGAGGTCTTGTGCCTCCGCTTCTAATGTAGGATAACCAAGAAAGCTTTTTACTTGATATTGACATTTGCAGAGATAAGAAAAACTAACCCCAAAAAGTCCAAATTAATATTTAAGTCAAAAACAGCAAGCTAAGAGAAATATGGAATTTGTGATACAAGTTAAAGAAGAATTACTTGATAGAAACTTCGTCCAAAAAGAAGTTGCTGAAAAAGCAACAATATAGGAGAGCTGATTTATAAAATGGACATGAAATCCATGTGGAAGGGGGAGAAAAGCTACAAAGGTTCCAAAGATTTCCATTTGTCACAGCAAATTAAGTTTACTTGTTAAGAAAGAGTAATAATGATAAATGATCAAACTGAGGTAACTGACTGGGTGATAATAGAACACCTATTAATAATGTGCACTTGAGGAGCAAAAAGGAGAAATACTAAAGTTCTGTTTCACACTTTCTTTTCCTTTCAGATGTGGCAGCTTCCGCCACTATGATTGCTCTCCCAGAACACCCAATAATGTGTAAGCCCTCTACAGTCAATTTTGCAACATGTAACATTGAACAAATAAAATTTACTAGAACACACGTGTTGTTTTCATAAGTAAATCCAGGTACAAGTGAATCCAACTTGACAGGTTACATCATAATTCTCTTAAATTATGCAATCACTGATAAAGGCCCTTAGCTCACAAAAACATGTTTAAGCACACATACAGACTCAAACTTCAGAACAATGCTTAGAATTCTTTTGGGTACTACAACAACTCCAGCAGCTAGAAAAGAGAAAAAGTTTCCAATAACTAATTATTGCACGTGGCAGTATCATTGAAACATTTATAGTTTAAGCAACCAAACAGGCCACATAAATTTCCATGTTAGTCTCTTGACCATATCAGGAAAAGAATCCACACGTTACGCTTGAATTTCATTCAAGCTAGTTGTTTTAAGCCCCAACATGCCCAATGTAAGTCAAATATTTTTTTTCTGCAACAACACAGCTCTGACCTTCAAATTCATATCGTGTGATCAATTCATATGCATGGCTATCTATGTTTTACAAGATACTAGCACAAGTCACTCACTATCTAACTACCAAAGCATACAATAAACTGGGGGGGGGGGGGG
>JACGDI010005654.1:456353-468424 GCA_014898725.1 Jacaranda copaia
GTATCTATAAACCCTTGTTGTGTGGTGGGTCGGGAAGAATTCTAGCAACTGCGGATTCAGTGGGGTTTTTACACTAGGAGAGGAGTCTGAGGGACACCCCCTCAATTTTGAAAATTGCAGAAGTTTACACCATGCTTTGCAGGACACCCAGAAATGGAAAAAACCTCACCAAAAAAATTAATTAAATAAGAAGACCATGTTTGGATATTAACTGTAAGGGTGGGGGAGAGAGAGAGAGAGAGTAAATAGAGTACATATTTAAGGTAGAAGTTACACGGGATTGTTTGGTTTCGTTTTAGATGTTATTCTAATTATTTTTTAAATATAATGTTTAGATATAAATTTATTTAAATTTTAAAATTATAATTAGTTTTCAAATTTTCATAAAATAAAAATGAGAACATATTCAAACAGAACATTATTTGTTAAATCTTGGGCCTTGCAATTTTTTGTGATTTATATTGTTACTTTATGAAAATCCCATTTGATACAGAATTTGGACAGTAGATGCTATTATCATATAGTGAGATTAAATAAATTATTCTCTTATTTGATAAGTTAGATTGATATAACCATAAGTCACCACTCAAATCTTTATTAATATCAAATGCTATGTTTGATACACTCTACTATCTTGCGGCTAACTATTCTGCCCTTAAAACATTTGCCCATCTTTATAACCACTACGACGTCTGCCCCCCTAGTCGCTATACAAATCCCGTGCGGAGATATCGCTCATGCAATGGATTGTAGCACAGTGCATAAAATCTAATCATTTACCAAAGTTAAACCACTTTGATTTATTTTCCAATGTTAACATATAATCAATATTGTTCCAATATTAAAATATCACATACTGTGCAATATTACATGCAATCAATACACAATTATATTCAACCGATAATACATTTTTATTGGTCCTGGAATAATTAATTAGTTTTATCATGCATGAACAATCTTTTATTTTCCTGTTTTCCACTTATAATATTTAAGCATACTCCAAGTAAAATAATTCTTTATTACATATATTAGTTTTTTAGTCAAAGAGAATAAAGGTCTTTATTATTTTTAAATGAAATAAAATTCATATCCTCTAGAACAAACAGATAATATTTTTGAATTAAATTTGAAAGAGACCTACTATTAATACATATGTATTTCAGAAAGCCTTTATAGTGAGGAATTATATAATTATATTAACTTCTATTTATGTATAGATAAATTCATTTCAACTTTGTTTTATTTTATTACGATATCCAAATTAAGCCCATGAGATATATTAATTAAATGCATAGAGATATTTTATTAGCGCCAAGCACCAATTTCATATGTCTTTAGATCTAAACGAAAAGGCAAACTTATCAAAGAAGAAACAATTGAATTAGAATCAATTTTCACACTATAACCACTTAGGCCACTATAAGAGAAAGAAACAATTTGGAGCTGTGTGTCAATTATGGTGTCAAAATAATCCCCTCCAAAGTTGAGTTCCAAAAACATAACCGACAAATACACCATTCCAAACAAAAAAATATGAGCATCCATGCAGTAATATGTCTACAAGCAGTTTGGGGATGATTGACTGCTGACCAGCCAGCAATGAAACACCTACATGCCAAGTCCATCTTCATCGCAGTAGCATGTACACATAGTATGCCTTGAACAAAGGGCACAATTAATCACATAATCCAAACTTGTTGACTCCCAAAGCTGCCAACAGACATAACCTAAATCAGATGTTCCAAAATCTGTTCATGGGCAGAAAATAAAATATAGCAGAGGCCTCTAAATTACAGCATGACAGTCAAAAAGCATAGTTTCTAGTTTAACACTTGTTCACATGCAAAAAATCATACATGCAATTTTGCAGTTTCAAATATTTTTTGCCAGCTAATAACAGGAACATATCCAAGATTGCATGTTCGCATATTTAGCTAGTTAGATCGCAGACCACCATATAGGAGAAGGCAGTCGAAACGAGCCCAGGCCTCTTTGTTCATACCCCAAAAATCATCCATGTCCAACTTGTTGTTGCACAGATGATGAGTACCCTTGATCTGATCATACAAGGACAAATCTTGTATTTCATTGAGCGCCTCGAACAAAGATGTCCTTGATGAAGAGTCCAAATCAGTTTGGGCCGTAGTCGATTGTACAGTTCAGCTATATTCCCCAGGGCTGTGTTGGTGTCGTCGATCAATGACCCCATCATTTGCTCGAAGTCAATGTTGACTGGATCATTCCTTAGTGCAACTGAATCCCTTAGTGTCATGGGGTGGTTATACTATTCAGTATAACTCATCAAAATTTAAATATACAAAACACATTAAAAGCATCATGTAATTGAATAAAAACAAAAGTAAAGGGTTATGGTTAGTAGGCTTGAATAGAGGATTAAGAATCATGTATGACAAGGAACATAAACTTAATGTGCCAGTCGTATTCGTTGAACAATATTTACTGTTTTGACGTAATATTGAAGCTATTTTGGCACAAACAATTATCACGCCGTGACACACAACCAAAAGCTAAAGACATAGTTATCTTTTCATATTGAGTTAAGGCAGAAATGAGTTGGAACAAACTGTAGGGAGGTTGTAAACAGTTGCCAGACAATCTACAACCTAATCAGCCTGCTAAATTATTTTTTTAACTCCCGTGTGAGCATTAGCCACTGTAATCTATTCGCCGACAGAAGCAGTTTTCTGTTCATGTTTAAACCACATTGTATTATCTTCAATTATTGCTATATAAACTTCATTTCTTGTCATATGAATCGCAATAAAAGGCAAATTTATAAATGAGATGAAGAACCATCAATACAGTATTAAACATCAATCATCCACTCAATTCGAACAGGAAACAATGATGTAAGAAGCAAAAAACAAAGCTAATCTATTACGGGTTCCATGCCTCTCTCAGAACTAGCTCCGAACTATTTTGAGGGTTAGTATGCCATCTTCTGTTACGCGCTCAAGTCACCAGTATCTTCAGAAAAATGGAAATCCCCGCCGGCGACGATATCGGGGATGCAAACCTTGCAAAACAAATGGAAATCTTTTTAGCTTGACAACGGCAACCGAAAATATGAACAGAAACGAGAGGAATAAAACGTTACAAACGCACCAATTGGCCGAAGGGTTGAGGGGGTGTCAGCGAGGTCAGGGTTCTAGATTGCTGCTTGAGTGCTGAGAAAGGAAATTAGATTTCCTTCGCCGTTGTTGAGGTTGTGCCTTGAATAAGGGCATAAATGTCTAATCACAACATCTCGAATGGCAGATATGGACTTTTAGGTAAAAATCAGTCAGCTTCAAGGGGGGGTGATTAATTAATCGCACCCCGCAGGATGCGGTTACAATTTCACCTAATTAGATGAATAGTGGTGGGCCGTCCCAAAATACAGGCCGGCCCGCATTTCCTATGCAAGTGTCAAGCACAAGATTTGGCCATATTAGTAGTCGCAATTGTGGCTAGTATGTTGAATCAAACGGGTCGAAATAATGCTCTATAGTCATAACAAAAAAATAAAATAAAATAAAATAATATGATAAGGTCAAATGAGCACAATATCAATGATCCTTTAAAGTATATTGACATTAATTAGTGGTTTAAGGCACTTTCTAAATTTTATAAAAATGAAATTTGTTTAATACAAGACTATCTATTTTTTCTTGAATAATATGCGGATTGGATCTAAAATTCTTCTATTTGTTTTTATGACCTTTTGTTGTAAGGAAGCATTGTAATTGATCATTAATTTCAATCAAAGATTTGTAGGTTCGACTCAAATAAATATAAATTAAATGATGACATGATAAAGACATTTCAAAATATAAGTGAGTGCACTAGACACATTGTTGCCTAGAGGTTGTGGGCCAACCGTTCTTTATACTATCTTCTATTTTTTATAAAAAAAAAAATAGCTAAAATTATATAGTTGTGATCTGGTAAATAGGTAATGCTCAGTTTAGTGTCATGATTAAATTGAAATACATATAGGTTTTGTTTGGTTTTATTTCGAAGAGTTTAGGAGAAATGGTAAAAAGAAATAAAATTGAATTTGTTTTTAACTTTTTATCGAAATTACTTTTAATGTATATTTCTTTTGATATGAATTTTTGTATGAGCAAAACTTTTATATCGAACTTTTACATTATTATATATTATTGAATTGAAAATTATATTTATAATAAAAATAATTGAAAAATATGACATAAATATTTGTTATTGATGTAATGATTTAAAAATATTTAGGTAAAAAATTATGTATTTTGAGGAAAATATTTAATTGTATTTCTTTAAATGAAAAAATGTTTTAGGAAAACAAAATCATAACTTATTATAGGAGGTATCCATCATTATAAATGATTTATACATGAATTTTAGCATCAAATAACAACTTTACTTATTCCACATTATTTTTATTATTAACTCATGTTCTTAAATTTGCGAAGCAATATAGCATTTTGAAGGATGTTGTCAAGTTAAAATTAATTTTATGGGAATAATTAAAATTAATGGCTAACTCTTGAAATAATAATCATTCAATTAATTGAATTTTCAAATTTGATGAGGCTAATTGGGCATGATTTTTGGACATGTTCTGACAAAAAAGTGGTGTCCTATTGGAAATGTTAACTTGGTAGAAATGCTTGCTAGCACTAATTATAATTCATATAATCACGTTTTATTTAATTTTGGAGTTCGATCTTTATCTAATCTAGATTATTTAATTCTATTTTACATGTATTTGTAGCTCAATTATTGTCTACTCTATCTAAATCAACCAATTTAAATTAATCATATATTATATTTAGCCCGCTATTCGTTCAACTTTCTCAATAACTCATTTTTATATCCACATAATTTATATACATATCATTACTCTTCTATTCTCATAGTTTGAAATACAATTGAACTACAATGTAGAAAATTTGTACTTAGACAAGTTAGTTTGACCATTTATTTTGAAGATAATTTTATGGAGTAAGCATAAATTACCATTGTTAGGCCATTGACATTGAATGTATATATTTTGGCAGTGAATTGGTCAATCTTGAAGTATTTCCAGGAAGTAAGTTCAAAATATTTTTTTCAATAACAACTGAAAATCAAAATGAGTTAAAAAATTAATCTTTTTTTATGCCCTTTGGTGGATCTGTGGGTTAGGTTGATGGTATTCACATAACCATCTCAAATGAAAGTCATAAACTTGTGAAAGATTTGGACCACTCTGATGAAGGTATATAGGCAAGGCCAATCAATCTTCCTCTATTATAAATAGCTGCATGAATGATAAAAATCAGGTATGCAATTTATAATATTTTTATTATTTTATGTTTTCTTTGATTTTATTCACGAACCTAACACTAATCTGATTGTAAGAGAATTTTTGTTGGACTCACCAACAACTCTAATCCTCGTTAGATTCGAGGATTTGGACAGACCCAACAACACTCAAATTTTAATTAATAAAAAAAATTAAAATAATAACATGTTTTCAAAAATAACAATTTGTACTCAAACTTAAACAAGAAATACTAAATTGCGCACTGATGGGACAAAAAAAATATTCTTAAAAAATTAGCCAATACAAAATAATCAAATATAATTTATAAATATTTACTAAAGGATTAAGTATTTTTGTAACTTTTACCCTATTTTAGCTTTTCTTTAAAGTTCACTATAATCAAAACATGGGGAGAAAATTTTCCCTACTCACACAAAAAATTAAAAAGGAACTGCTTCTGATCAAAATACTGCAAACACTCCCTAAATACAACATTGACTAATTATGCAAAGAATATATCATTTAAAAGAAACAAATGCATAAGACTATTTCAAATCCCACAAATTCCCCATTCCCCACCCCAGTAAAAATTTGGAAAAGAAATGTATCTCAAAATATTACTACTTATTGAATGCTTCATAAATATTGGCAAGTTGTTGTTGAAGGTTTTGTATATCTGCTGTAAGCTGTGCCTTCTCCTCCTCTTTACCACCTGAATTTAATGATAATACCTCTCTTTTCTCTACTATTTTTCTCTTAATACTTCTTATCTGCATTAACAAAAAGGTAAAAATTCTAAGTTATTGGGAGATATATATGGGATGAGAGAAAGAGAGGAAAATAAATATCAGTGTGATCTCAGTTTAAATATCCTATTTCATTTCATCAATATATGACATGCATGTTAAATATTTTTTTATAAAAATAATTAATTAAAAATCAAATGCACTTAATATAAATACAACAAGATTAGAATAATGGATCGAAAGTGAGTCTGTCTAATGACCTTTCTGTAAGGCCATCTTAAGAGGCCATTTCTGCGGCAAATCTTTTTCAGCACCGTCGGGCATACGTTCATTTTCCGGGCAGCATCTTCCATTGGGAGGCCAAAGTAGTCTATCAAGTCTTTCAGTTTCAGTTTCGGTGTTCTTGCCCTCTGCACTACTCATTAAGACATGACAAATGACAAACTGTAAAATCATCACAAGTAAAACGAAGAAGAAAACTATATGGGATTGACGATGTTCTCAATAGGTCGGATTAACAGTACTTATATATGAGCAAAAGTAGTAAATCAGCTGTACAACTACTTGTTTTCGCTGGTTTTATCAGTGTTAATGTGAGGAAAAGAAGAAGATAAAAGTTGCCGAATATTGCCAGTAATTATGGGTTTTTGATGTTTTAGAATTTTAATTAGTTGAGTAGCAATTTAGGGCTCATCAAAGAAATTTTTCGTCCAATCAGAATAATGATTGTGGAAAAATGCAAAGTCACTGAAATTAATACCACATGGACAACTTTTGACTAGGTTGGCTTTTTTCAGCCCAACTCATCCTACGTGGATATAGTCACTATTTCGAAGGCCTAAACTAGGTCTTTCTGTTGTCATGATTTGGCCATTTTTCTTTTCGCTAGAATTTTAATTTACCTCATCAACTAATTAAAGTTCTAAAATGCTAACAATTGCCTCCGGGCAGGCAAGTAGCTATGTCCATGTAGGATCAGTTTGGTAGGAAATAGTCACGCTAGTCACACCGGATTAATTTCGGCTACTTAAGAATTTTCCAGTGATCATTTTCTTCATTTGGTAAATTTGTTAATTAGAGTTTTAAATTGCCACATTGAATAATTAAACTCCTAAAACACTAAAGTTCCTTAGTTACTGGTGTAACTTTGACAATTTTACCTCCCAAAAGAACTAGCATTGAAGTCCGCAATGAACTTACAGACCTTAACGAATTATTCCCTTGGATACTATACAAAAACCTTAAACCTGCTGCCTTCAAAATGTTGCAAGAATCTTGAAGCTGAAATGGTAAAGTCGGTTAAGAAACCATAAATGGTCGATAAAATGAAAGCACAACTAACTTGGATCGATAGAGGGATCTTCACAATTCCCACTGCGTTGCTTCCATGTTGTGGTTGCGTCAGCATGTCAGATTCGGAACTCAGGCAGCCGCCTGAAATATACAGATCCACCGGGAGGTTCTTTTCTTTCCAATGCCAGAAATACTCTATGTAGTCCGAGAAAAATAAAGCCAAGTCACATGCTGTAATCAATGAAACTACTATTGTGAATTAAACTTTGAGTCTGATGATGTCTAGGCCTATAGCCAATATGAAGGCCAAATTGTTTTGAGGTATTGTTCCTCCAACATGCATCTAGTGAGAGGTTCTGTTTTGAAAAAGCGTCTTGAAGGAAGAAAGAGGGCAATAGCTTATGAACTATCTTAAACCTTCAACTCCTCTGATGCAGAACAAATCAAGTATCATTCGACTTCTATTTTAAAACTAAGAGAGTAATTTTCCACTTACCTGTATTTTCTGGTGATAATTGAAGAAAATCATCTGGATTGACAGGCTCATTCAGTCCAACACAAAGGGCTTCATAGAAAGTTGAGAGAGGATCTTGCAGCAGACTGTAACCCTCTTGTTTACAAGCCTCAAGGTACTGAACTAAAAATCTCTTCACAATCTGCATGCTCTCCTCGTGAAAACTGTTAAGAACATTTGAGATTAAACTAAAACTTTCTGTAATGGAACCTGGAGTTTTAACTTTTCAAGATTCAATGTACAGAGTATTATAGCATAAACAGGTTATAACAAGTGTTTTGTCCCTTAAATCTGGTGGAGATGATTGGGAAGTGGAATCAGTTTTTGCCTGCATTAATCAATTCAATAGAACTTACTCGAACATTTGGAAATCTTCAGCCTGAAAAGATGAATCATATTTCTCAAGAACTGCATGAGTGATTGTTCCAAGTGTTCCATGAATCTCAAGGCGCTTCACATTCACGCCTGGAAAAGAGGGTTACAGTTGGACTAAATGCAAACAAGAAAAAATAAATTAAGTGGAAAAATGGATGCTGGGCAGGATAAATATATCTTGAAATATTGATAAAAAATTTCAATTTGTAAATTTGAGTATACAAACCATTAGAATGAATAATCACTCGAAGTGTTTGACAACAAGAGCAACTGTACTGAACTGAATTTTCAGCGCCATTGCAATTTCCATTAGTGCCACTCTTGCTGCTTTCTCCTGGAAATCCAGACGGTGCTCCAGCCTGAAAGTTTCCGGATCCATCATCATCAATCCCTTTGCAAAAAGCCCAGATTACAGGATCCGACAATGGATCATCAGAACTGAAGATATGGTCCAGTCCATGACCCGGCTGATGATCCGGATAATTCAAAGAATTGGGATCCACCGGAAGTTCCGGGAGATTGAGAGTAGGATTTTCAGAGAAGAAGGTCCGTTGGTCGATGCTTGTAATTTCTTCAAAAGGGTCTTCAAAGGAAAGAACTGCGGCCGCTGAGTTTTTTGCCATTGTTGGTTTAGGCGGGAAAAGCGGCGGCGACGCCTGGTCCAGACCAAGCGCCGCGGCGGAGGGATGTTGGGCGTTCTTTCAAGTGCCAAATTTATGCTTGCGAAAAATGATGAATTCCTGGGGAAGTGATTTGGAATACGGTGTTAGTGCAAGTTCTTGGGGAGAAAAGGAGACAAGAGACGGTTTATGACCGTTGAGAGGCGGTTAATTTTGCCTTAATTGAATATTGCTCTTTCTAGTACTTGAGTTTCCTAGAATTAGAGGTTGAGAATTATGTACTTGTTTGGTTTCATTTTCAATTTCAATTTTCAAAGTTGAAAATAAAATATGTTTTTCTTTATAATTTTTATATGAAAAATGATAATATTCGCGGACTAGAGCGTAATAATTAATGATCGATAAAAGAAAGAGAAAGAAACAAGACATCA
The DNA here is from genome assembly GCA_014898725.1 of Jacaranda copaia. Classification (NCBI taxonomy): domain Eukaryota; kingdom Viridiplantae; phylum Streptophyta; class Magnoliopsida; order Lamiales; family Bignoniaceae; genus Jacaranda; species Jacaranda copaia. Next base: position 465,623 of record JACGDI010005654.1, read on the forward strand.
AGAAGGAAGAAAAAATAAAATATTTTGTTATTATTTTCCTATGTGATTAATTTTGTTATTCTAAAAACAATACCAAATTGATTATAAAATCCTCACGCTTTGCAAACAGTACATTTTACAAATAGTAAAATCAAATCAAAATTCATGTAATAAAAGGTTGTAGATTAGGAAATACAATATATGTTTGTTTATGTTTTACAATTAAGTGACTAGAAATTATTTTTGAATGAATTGATATATTTGTTTTTATTTGTGAGGGAACATTTTCTATTATGAGTGTCAAATGAATTAATTTTTATAGGATTCAATGAGATGATAATGAGATTTAAAAATTAGTTCTTTTTGTTGCAGCAACTTCTACCATGCAGTTTCAGCTTGTTTATTTTTTAATGTAAAAGAAGAAGAATTTTTTTTTTTAGAAAAACATTGTCCATTTGGATCAAATACGAGACATCTCACGTAACAAGAGAAATTAATGCAACTTCAAACTACAAACCATTGAGTGAAGAATCAATTTTTTAATAACATACTAATTATAGTTTGTTTTCAAACCATGACCTAAAATATACAAATTGACTCAAAAAATAAGAATGGTAGCAATCAAAAAATTTCACCAAAAAAAAAAATGTAATTGTATCAGTCAAAAAATTCCTATGTAAAAATAATTTTAATTAATTAAAAGGAATGAAAAGAAGATTACTCAATCTTCCTGAAAACAAATTCCCAATAATCAGTTTTTGTAATTTAGATTCAAATGATGAACAAAATAATCCAATACAAACATATTGCTTGTCAGCACCAGAAATAATACCAAAAAATTATCAAAAATATTTTTTTTTTCTTTCATAAGTATCATGATTGTAAATGTGGTGATATAAAAATAATATTCATAAGTATCATAATATTTATAGTTAAGACCTTATTAAATAGTGTGTTTAAACGTGGCTATAAGATTAAATTTGAAGCACAAAATTTGGCATCACGAGTAACAAAAACATTCATAATTTTTACCCTCAATATCACATTATCTTTTTAAATTTTGGAGAAAATTGGAGGACAATTATGCAAAATGATCAAAATAATTTTAATTTTAGACACAAAGTGGACTTTCTTTCCATAACAGTATAGATAGTATAAGGCCCCATTTATTTTGTGATATATGATGTGGAGCGATAGGATAAAATGAGGGATGGAAAGTGGAATTAGGATAATTTTATATTTTTTAAATTATGTTTATTTTGTGGGATGATATTAATGATAAAAGTGGATAATTATATTAAATGTTTACTTTGATGAATTATAATACTGTGATAAATTATAAAAGACTAAAATGCCCCTAAATAAAATCTTTTTCTATTTAACATAAAGAAATTAATTTTTCTCCATTTCAATATAACATCCAACTATTTCTTCTTTTTTTTCTTTTCAAACATAAAGAAATTATATTTCCTCTATTCTAATACAACATCTTTACACATGAAAATAAAATCTTATAATTCAAAGAATTTACGGTAATTTTTATTTCCGTTTTGATATTAATATCATTAGATAAATTACAATTATATATATGTTTTCCTTTTAATCATTTTTAATATAAATTTATTTTTAAAATATAAATGTATTTTTAACTACTTTTTATATATTTGATTGGCACCACGACTAAAAGTTCTTTGAAGCTGCGGCACCATTTAGTCAGTAAGCATACTGATTTAATTAATTGTGAATACTTGAAATAAATTGTAATTTTCACTCATCATCATTTTTGGAATAAAACTGTCACAACTTCTGAGCTAGATGGGCCATCCTTCATTTATTTCACACAATTGCTAACTTTACCTTATTTAAAGGGCCCAAATCCCTTAAAGTAAATATAAAATAACGTGAGATATGGCCCAACATCTCACATCATTTAGAAAAGTAAACGCCCCTAAATACATATTCTTTTGTATGCATAGATAATAATGAGTTACAGAGAACATATATGGATCTTAGACTTCATTTTCAGAGACATTTTTAATTAAAGTTCAAATATTCAAAAATATATTTAAATTTATTTTGGCCAAATGAAAATATTTTGACAAAACAAATCCAAATACTGCTAAGAGTTTTTGCCCTTATGTGTGCGGAGAAAGATTTTAGCCAATCTTACAATTTTCTCTCAATTGTTTATTCTTACCTTTGGTATATTTTAAAGTATATACTCAATAGTATTAAAATAATAAATATATTTAAAATAGTTTAATTAATTTTTAAAATTAAAAATTAAAAGCCCTAAACCCTAAAATTATTTTGGAAAAATATAATCAAACATATTCTCATTTTTCTCCAAAACTTCCATTTTTCAAAGTATACATATATATTATTGTTCTAACAATAAAAAACATTACTTAATTTCATTTTCATTCCAAAAATCCAGCAAAAAAGTATTGATTTGATTATTACAGTAAAAAATTTCTCTCCCTCACCAAAACACAACTTTTAGAAACAAACATTCCCATAGATTTTTAAGTTTTTTAATTTTTAATTTATTTTTAAGTTTTACTTAAGAATATTAAATTTATAAATAGGTGTAAATAATTCAATTCAATTTAAATAAATTTATCTATTAATTTAAATAATAATAACTATTACTATAAAAAGAATATATATACATATATGTATAATTACACTACCATTTTCCTCCCCCAACCAAACACCCACTCCCTGATATAGCTGTCGGCCCACCATAGTCGCCAAGGTAGCTACTCGAGCCAGCCCTTTCCCCCAAACCACCCACGCACACCCCTTCCCCCTCAACCAAGC
>JACGDI010005654.1:468524-491941 GCA_014898725.1 Jacaranda copaia
GGCCTTTGGGTGGTGTTCGGGGGTTTCTCTGTTGTATTTTCCAATATGGGTTGTTTTGTTCATTGCTGCTTTTATGGGATTCATTGGTTATGGCCTCCAATGGCTTGTCATTCAGGAGATCATCACTTTGCCTTATTTTCTGGTTTGTTTTTCTTAATTCCTCAATATAAAATTTCTAAAGTTTCATCAGCTTATAAATTTTTCAAGTGGTCATTTGTTGCAAGATGATGTTTTTATGTGTTTTGTTTGTTTTGATATTCTTCATATGCATATAGCATAGTGCAGTTGGTTCCATTAATCTTCTTTGCATTAAATAGCATTTTTTAAGAGCAATCTGTGTTGTAATTTCTTCTTGCTTTCTTGAATGAAAATGGTCATTAATGTTCATTTTTTCCTTTCTTTACCTTTTTTTGTTGGGATAAAAAATGGGTTTGAAAATGAATTGGGCAGAAAATATTGGTAAAGTTCTTAGAAATTTTTGATAATATCTATACAAATTTTGTTTAATCTATATTTTCTATCGAGTTGTAGGGTACTCAACTTTTAATTGCGGTTAAAATTTATTGTATATTTAGATAAAGTGAGAAATGCATTATATTATCGATAAAGTTTGAAAGAACACAATTTTTCTTAAAAAAAAAAGGGAAAATGGAAAAACTTTGAAAAATCTCACTTTCCCAAGGATGTCTAGCTTCAAATTGATGTTTGTTAAGGGTTGGTGAACTATCATCACATATGTAAGTGATCCAACTACCAAGATGTACTAACTACCCATAAATCAGGTAATTAATTAAGTACCTATTAGCTGAACTTTCATGTTAATATATATATATATATATTTATTTATATATTTGGAAGGACTAATTTATTAAAATGTTTCTCACACAAGTTTTGGCTCTACTGAATAAAGTAATATGATAGTGGAATTTCTTGTATGCATTATTTTTTTATGGTAGGCCATAGTTTGAGGAAAAAAGATAACGCCCATTAGAAGCAGCAAACAAATAATCATATGAGTAGGGTTGGCCATGTTTGCCCTTTAAGTGAAGCAAGAGTGGTTGAAATGTGTAAACAAACTTCAATAATTCAATGAATTGTTGCATGCATAGAGCCCGTTTCAGGGCATTTTGATATAAGATGGTAATGGTTTGAGTTAGAATTTTGAGATCATCCTGAATTTGTTTCAGCTCGGAGCTAATTTTGAAATTATAAACAAATCTCAAAAACCTCTTAATTTAAGTTCTTAAACCTGAATTCAATTAAAAATTATAAAGGGATCTCAAGCACGTCTCAAATTTTAATTCTAAAACCAATTTCAACTCGAATGTCATAATATTAAATATACTAATTCTATTTCTTATGTATAGATATATGTCTGTGTGTTTATATATATATATAAATGTATATACACATTCTTATACATAAATATAATATTTTATAAATTAAAATAATATTATTGCATTAATTAAATGATTCATGGGTTCAACATATATAAAAGTGACATATGTTTAAAAGTCATAATATTTTAAAAACCAAAACATGTACATATAAATTTATATATTACTAGTTCTTTTAATAATATTATTTTCTTCTATTTAGAAAGTTATGGTGATTTTTTTTAAAGAAAGTAATTTTTTTAAAATTATAAAATGTGTCTAGTGAGTTTAACAGGTCCAACCTATTAGCCTCGAATTTGGCGTAGATCGAGTGTCCAGTTCATAAAAATTTTGCTGGGTGGGGTCTTTAGTGTTGATGAATCCCAAAATCCGACCCGTTGCCATCCCTATTTTAATATGTATGGATATGGTTTTGGTATCTCCAAATAATATCAAATGCATAAACTTCTAAAGAATAGCATCGTATCTGCAGGTACTTCTGCTATCTTTGCTGGCTGGCTGTAGCATTTGCTGGTTCAACACAGTATGTTATGTTCTCTGCATCAAAAATTTTCCATCAAACAGGGCACTAGCTCTGTCCCTCAGCATTAGTTTCAATGGTGTGAGTGCAGCCATATATAATCTCATTGCCAATTCCATTGACCCCAATGATAACAAACTGTATCTTCTCCTCAATGCCATTGCCCCCCTCATCACTTCACTTCTGGCTTCTTTACCAATCCTCTGGCATTCAGCACCCGACGTCTTTCCATCTGATGCCACTCATCAAGACTGCTCTGTCAACTTTCTTTTCCTAACTGCACTAGCCATTCTTACAGGCCTCTACCTTCTCATCCTAAACTCAATATCATCAAATGCATCTACTGCTTGTCTCATCTTGTCTGGAGCTATTTTTTTGTTGGTACTTCCATTAGTTATACCTAGGATGGTTTGTGCCCAAGAATGGGTGCGAAAAGTTATCAACTTTAGCTTCCAATTAGAAAGCAGGAGTTTTAGTTTGATCGACATTGATGACCTTGAGGTCCACAGAGAGCTCATCGGAACCATGACACCAAGCCCTAATGATTTCTCAAACAGTGAGGAGGATATTTATAGCAATGTTCCAATCAAAGATCAGTTGGTGGTGCTAGGAGAAGAACACTCAACTAGGTTGCTCGTTCAGAAGTGGGATTTTTGGCTTTACTATGTTGCATATTTCTGTGGTGGAACCTTAGGACTGGTTTACAGCAACAATCTGGGACAAATTTCTCAATCACTAGGTTATCACTCAGATATTAGTTCACTGGTTTCTCTCTATTCTGCATGTTCGTTCTTTGGCCGCCTGCTTTCTACTGCCCCAGATTTCTTACGAGGGTAAATGTCCAAACAGACAACTAACAATTCTATTCTTGCAAGAATGCAAACTTAGATCAAGCTTATATTGACTAACCTGTTGAACAATGCAGCAAGATGTACTATGCTAGGACTGGATGGCTTTCTTTGGCCCTCATTCCAACTCCAATTGCATTCCTCCTGCTCTTTTCTTCGGACATTAAAGCAGCCCTGATAACTGCCACTGCCTTGATTGGACTAAGCTCGGGTTTTGTATTCGCAGCAGCGGTATCGATCACATCAGAGCTTTTTGGTCCTAACAGAGCAGGAGTCAATCACAATATTCTTATTACGAACATCCCACTGGGATCACTACTCTACAGTCTTCTTGCAGCTCTAGTATATGAGGCAAATATAGGAAACTCAAATGAGGTTGTCTCAAGTGATGGATCAATGGTATGCATCGGCAGGGATTGCTACCATGAAACTTTTGTATGGTGGTGGTGGATTTCATTGCTAGGTCTAACTTCTAGCTTATTGTTTTCCCTCAGAACTAAGGCTACCTACAATAGGTTGGAGAAACCAAAACATAGAACTCCAACAATGTTATTGAAATCCTTTTCATCTTATTATGGGAATTGAATTTTGTGCTCAACAGCTCTAGTGAGACTCACAAGCTTATAAGATCATCAAAATATTGCTTATAAGATCGTCAAAAAATGTTTAACAAACTTTTTAAGACAAGGGCTTGTAAGCTTCCAATATAACATAATAAGACGTTATAAGCACTTTCTAAGAAAAGTAAGGTCTTAACAAACTCTTTAATTTTAACCATATTAATTATAAAATCGCAACTATTAACATATTATAAGCTTTGAACTTTTATTGTATTCCAGCAAGTTCCAAAAGCAGGATCTCACTTGTCAAGTTCATTTCTTGATATGCAGATCTATGAGAATGACAATACAGAAGAAGAAAAATACTAAAACAACATACTGCTTTTGAGACTACATTATGAACAAACTGGATAGTGAAGCTAAACTACAGCATCCATCCAAAAGACTTGAATTGAACATGTAAAAAGCTTAAAAGAGTAGAATACACATGAGATGAAAACTTCATCAGATCCAACTGCAGATACTTGTGACACACAAGTGTATAACATATGGATCATGGAACATGGAAAGCCGATCTAATCAACGACTATTGCTGTTTCTGGTGTCTTACCACAGGAATCAACCATTGCGTCCAATTCAGGTGGCAAATCACCCCTGAGGATATGAACTTTGAATCTAAGATTTCTGCTGCTGAGATCCATTAGTTCAAAAACACAAGCATCTCCATGCTTCAGATGATTTTCAGTGGCAAATGTTTTCCATTTGGCATCAAACCTAGGGCGCTTGGAGTTGCCAATGTAAGACAGTTTCCAATTCTTGTGACCATGTCTAAGAACCACCGGGACAGTGGCATGAGGAAGAACTGAAAGAACACAGGTAGGGAGGTTCTGTAGTGAACAACCAAAGATTTTTCAAACATTCATAGTTGGAGGAGGGTTCGCAAAAATTCTTGTTATGATAACTCTGATCATTTATTTGGTGTTAGAAGATATTCGGGATTTCATCTCAATATACTTCTTTCCTTAGAGATAGTAATGAGGACAATTATTCTATTTATTATGATATTGATACTGAAAACCAAATTTTTGAGATTGGCAGAGGTCATCTTTTTTGACTGAACTAGAAAGTTCTTTTTCTAGCTTTCACAATTCTGGTCATATGAATGATAATGTATGATACTCAATTTAGTTGCAATTACTAGTTGCATTGACAATTATCTTTAGTCTAAGTAAGATTACTTGTTGTGAATGCACAGTGCAACTATAAAGTGTCTGCCTTAAATATGTACAACTTAAACCATTTTATAGATTCAGAGTCGCATTATTTACAGTAGTATCAGTAGGTGTTGTTCCATATTGGCTGCAGCATATCATACAATGCGAAACAAGTGCATGATAAAATAATCAAAAGATTCTGAAAGGTCACTAAAATTGTAGAACTATATGGGTAACACAAATAAATACTAATTATTACTAGTAGAACTTTTCTTATTATCTCATCAGAAATGACTAATCCCCAATAAGCATCTATCAATACTTTTTAAGTTTGAACCATGACAAAGATGTATCATTTGACAGAAAATGTGATCACATCTACCAGTATCCTAGGCTAATAAACAATATGTTGCACTTAGTCGAGGGACAGTACAAGAATCCATGGGTTGATAATTAGATAGCTGCTAAGATATTTGAAGTTACTTTTCCGCCGGGGGGTGGGGGGATACAAATGTCTATAGCAAATAAAAACAACAGAGCACAATGGAACCAGAGAGATTACCAGTGTAAAAGGGCGCTCCACATGTGATTTTCCTAAGAGCACATGAAAAAATGGCTTCTCTGAGAGATGGTAAATGTCATCCTCTTCTGCTTCAGCTGCTTTGAAACTCGAAACAAGTCGAGCCTCTGGAATTTCTTCATTCTCCGGCTCAAGTGGCGTTGCACAGACCTGAACAAAGTCTTAAAATTTTGATCATCTCTCCATTGGAGACAACTGTTTATTTAAACAAAGACTATAACTGTTTATCTTGACACTCTTCATCTGATGCAGTCACACATATTCACACAGCCTTACACATAGTAAGAGTTGATTCAGGTCAAACAAAATGTTGCACACGTTTTCTCTTATTTTCAATCAAATTCGAGTTTGGCGTAGAACACAAATTGGGTTCAAATACAAAAAACATGATCTTGCTATTTAGGATGATACAGTTATCCTCAAAACACTTCAAATTTGACTTGTTATGCTTAACTCATACTCGAACAATCTATTCGAAAACAATTTTCGGTGTTCAGTCTCGAATAATTCGCTTCTCTTCTCGCCCAATACTCAGACGCTTCATCTGATGCAAACGCCACAGATAGTTTTTCCAAACATCCAAACAAAAGAAAGAAAGATCTTCTTCTCATGCAAAATTACCTCCTTTTTAACAGCACCTTGTTGACAACGACTGAACATATTGGCGCTCTTATCTTATCCCCTTCCCCTTTCCTGGTAAACAAGAAAACCCAAAGAAGAGGGTAAAACAAAAATTGACTTTTCGTTAATCGGCTTTGTATGTCGAACGAAACGTAGGGTTTTGATATATTTAGTTTTGATTTTGTACAAAAATATTTTTGGAAGATTTTTAATATTTTATAAGATTTTGTATTCAAAATAAAAATATTTTTAAACTAGTGATTGTAAAATTCAATTGATAGGATCACTTTTTCAAATAAAAATAATAAAAAAAAGGTTACACATGCATACGTGCATAAGAATTTATAAACATCAACATATTACTTAGATTTGTGCATGTGAGATTTGAAATTTAAATTTTTACAAATTCTAAATATGCATGTGTATAAATAATTGAAAAAAAAATTCATATTGTCATTGAATAAATTGATTACTTAACAAATAAAATTAATAATTTAATTTGATGTTTTTTGCAATATGTGTTTATTTTTTAATATCCAGAGCAAAATGTATTTCACATGGATAAGTATTTGGCTACACTTATTTAAAATGCACTATAAGCTCCTTTGTGGAGCTTAAAGATTAGATGCTTGAGATTATTTAAAAAGCTCCTAAAATTTTAAAATAAATTTTTGAAACTTATGATATAATGATGGTTAAAATTATAAAATTTATTAAGAATTTAAATAAGTAAAACTCTTTACATTTTTTAGAAAAAATTTATAAATTTCTAATATTTAATTTTAAAAGTTTACTTTTTCCAAAAAATTTACCACACACTTTATATTATTTTATAAACTTTCGTATTTCAAGGAGCTCGCAATCTTATGAACTCTAATACTTCAATGACCTTACAAGGTCATCCCGTCACCTTCTAACATTGGGCCAATTCCAACAACAACCAGAGTAATGAAAAACATTAGTTGTATTGGTATTTGCAAGAAAATATTCATATTTAGTTTACAATAGTCAATAAACCTTTCGATGGGCTTTGAACCCAAATGATCAATATTGTAAGGCTCCTAAAAAATTCTTGGACTTTTTCCGGAGTCATTAGTTTTCCACATTTCGTGAATAACGGATTCATTAAAAAATATCTAAAAAGACATTTTGAAAATTGACTTGAATGAAAAAATTACATTGCCCATGAAAAGTCATTACATCATCGTATGAAGAATATCAATTGGTAAATAACGAACAATCAATAAACCAAGTGTGGTGAAAATAGATGTGCTGATGGAATTTGACGCGACACACCATTCATGTTTTGGACCCAAAAATTATGAGTGAGAGAGTGAAAATCAATTAAGTACAACCACATTTTCGACTAGTTGAGCTTCTCAAAATGGCGGAGCCTTTCAAAATGGTTCATTGTTGAGGGACGATGATGCAAAACGTAGGACCATTGTTGTAAGGAACAATCTCCACCGGGTACGCGCAAACTTAGAGCTGCATTATAATTCTCTTTAATCCTCTGTTGTATATTTTTTTAAATTTTATATTCTATTTCACTTTATTGTATTTATATTAAGTGTATTTAATTTTTAGTTAAATATTTTTTTAAAAAAAGATTTAATACACATATCATGCATTTATGAAATGAAATATGAGATGAAATAAAAAATAAAATAAAGAATTTAAACATATTGAAGGGACACTAAAATCCCCATTCTATCGCTTCAAAATATAGGCATTCGAGAATATGGGATCCAAGATCTCTACCAAAATTGTTATAACTAGAACAAGTCTAATGTGCACCCCTACAACCTAAAATCAATAGCATGATCAAGTTTATCGTTATTGGAGGTTCAACTACGTCAAAGTATTATCTCACCAACACGTATTGTTAAGAATTTTATCCTTATAAAAAGACGCTTCAAAGAATGAGCAAATGAGAGAATCTTAAAATCAAGAACATGATCAAATTTATCGATATCATGGAGGCCTAATTTTATTGATGCACTGTTCTCTTGCATGCTTTCAAGAAAATTTTGCCCCTAGACATGTTTGATAGGAAATTTTGTCCTTATAAAAAGACAATGCAACAAAAAGGCCCAGCTGCATCAAAATATTGTCTAATTGGTAAATGTCTTGTTAAAATTTAGTCCTCATAAAAATGCACCACAATGAGGGTGTGAAAAAGAAAATCTTATGTTCAAGCCTTAAACCTCTGATCTCTTAAATATGACACAAAATCAAGTATCATCAAATAGCATAAAAGCAATTAAGATACCATATTATACCAGTCCCAAACAAAGATAATTTTCCTGTGAAAATGTTCCAACTGTAAACCAGATTTTGCTGTCCTTCGCCTAGTTCAGGTGTAGAGCAATTTTACAACCCCAGCATAACAGTTGATGGATATAACGGTGTACATGAGACATCAGTGCAAAATATCCCCAATAAGAGTCCAAGCAAGTTCCACAAAAAGCCACTATTTCAGCAAGACAAGGAAAAACAACCACCCACATTTTATTACTGCTTTACTATCCTAGAAATTCATCACTAAAATTTATAGATCACATGAAGTAAAAACTTTCAAGCCTTGGACAATTTTGTTTTTCCCTGTCCTGATTTTTGATAAATAAGGAATTCATTAACAGAGAACAATTCTAACACGGAGTAAAAGAAAGCAAAACCAGAACCACAGTTACTACAAGATAGCTTAAAACAAGACAAGCCGTACAAAATCGCACATAGAGACTATAGTTGAAGGTTATATGATAGTATCTTCTCTTACCTCTAAAGTTCTCTTTTACTCTACCAACATTCACTCATGGGATGTGAAGTATTAGATTACCTCCAAAGTGAACTCAACTTCATTCCCTCTAAAGCATAGATCTTTTCAATCCATTAACTTGTTAATTTGGCAAGACACGGTCGAGAGACATTATTAATCAGAAGCAAATCTTAAAATAAAAGAGAAAAGAACATCGAGACAGGTATAAGGATATTCATACAAATTTATGTTTCTAAAGCACCACCTGAATGGAAGAGGCATCCTCAGATTCTTGAACTATTGTTAATATTCAAATTGCCATCATGATTATTTCATTGAAGCTCAAAATGTTATTACGTGAAGTTTCTACTCTGGCACTTAGCTCTAGAGGCATCGATTGTGCTGCCTGAGCAAAGGGCAGCCAAGAAACATTCATACACAGGGAATGCAGATTGTAGCACTGACCTAAGCCACAATAATATAACACATCAAGAAGGTGAATAATAAGCAATAGCCTCTTAGTTAGGCTCAGAATGATGCTTAGGCCATATTTTGGAGCCAAAAGATAATGCTTGTAATAACTTTGCAAGTAACAATACGTTCCAATTTTATGGAAGTGCACAAAAATTTATATCTTGGCATGATTCCCAAACCTTTTGCATCTTAACTGCAACGGCTAGTGAAGAAAGATTAGAAACATTTAGAACTGCCTTGCATAATAGAAAGCAATAAGCAAACAAAAATTCCTAACAGCTGAGAACAAAATGAAGGAAAAGAGTCCAATCTCTATGGGAAAAATAACATAAAATTCAGAAGACCATCGTTCTAATTCTTCTTTTCCGCCTCTTCAATCTTTGGTTTTTTAGCCGTTGCTTGTGAATACAAGAAAGTCCCAAAAATCGCAATAGCAGATCCAAGTGCATTTAGGGGCCGAACAGGATTCCTGAAAACCAAAACAGTAGCAATAATAACCACCACTCTCTTCATCGTATTACCGACAGAGAATGTAAGCGGACTGATGTCATCTAGGGCTTCATACGAAGACTGATTATAGAGATGATAAAATATTCCAGATAGCATCACCCATAGGTAAAATGTTGATGGCTTTCCAATGGTTGCAATAGCTTTATGATATCCTGCAACCCACTGAGACCCCTCGACAAATACAGCCACCGGAAAAAGATATAAAAGCGAGATTATACTAATCCAACCATACAAATTCAACCCATTAACTTCTTTGAAACTCTGCAAGCTCTTTTTTGAGTAAATGTTTCTAAGCACAAATCCAACATTGCTAATCATTGCACCCCACAGGCCTTCAAAATTGAAGGTAACTTCAGTTACGGCAGCCAATGAGCATCCAAAGACAATGGGGAGAATCGAAAGCCAGACTTTCAGAGGATATGAATCACCAAGAAAAGATAAGAAGACAACTGAAAAAACAGGCTCTGCAGATTTTATTACATGAGTGAAAGAGACCGCGACCTTAGAGAACGAAACACATGCTGAAATGTGGCCAATAGTGTGGAAAAGTGCAGGTCCAAGAAGTGCAACAATAAATGACTTGTCTATCTTTGGACAAGGCTGAAGCTTCAAAGACCATAGGATAAACATCCAAACAGACCCACAAAATAGCTGAAATGATGCAAGAAGCCATGGATATGGAAAAATATTCAGAGCCTTCTTATTATAAATATTGAAAACAATATTCTGAAAATACCAGAGCCCAAAAACAACAGCCAGCTTGAGATTCTTGTTTGGCTTGGACACTTCAATTGCACCATCTGGGCTGGACTCTTGTGGGGCTCCGGAGGCTGCTGCCCCGAGTTTCTTACATGAAAATCTCGACAACAATCGGAAAGGCTGTCCCAAAATTTGCCCAAAATCCGATCTTGGATTGGAGATCCGGCAAATGGGGTATGCAGAGGACCCAGATGACAATCCATGCGTGGAATTTCTAAATGCAAGAGAGCGATTTTGAGACCTTTTCACAAGATTTGGATCCAAAAGTAAAGCATTAATGGGGTATCCGCTACTGGATTTGGACAAAGTGACATTTGAGGATGGAAGAAAGTTTAAAGGGAGCATTTTTTTTTTCCTTGGGGGATTCAAAGAAAATCCCTTTTCGATTCAAAAAACAAAAGGACTGGGGAAAGTTACAACTTTAGAACCCTCCCTCTCACACTTATGAATCAAGGCTAGAAAACATGAAGCAGAAGGTGAATCCACCCACCTAACAATTATTCAACAGTAGGTGTAGATTCTGCAAATATAGATATATATCTATTTTTTTTTGGTAAAAATTACCAATTTTTTAATCCTTTTGTTGAGTTTTTTGATTTTTTCTAATCCCTTTTGCTGCGGAATTGATATTTAATGTTTAAAACCCAACACAAACACACGTGTCTCGAGAAAAGTAATGTAGAATAGCGTTTTTTAGTGCAGTGGCTGCTTCTAGCCTTCTACGGACACCGTAGGCGCTGTTTGCTCCTTCTATTATAGAAGTGGCGTTTGCTCAAATTAAAAATTAAGACAATTGTGAGTATTTAAAAATAATAATAAAAAAACAAAAAGCTACAAAAATTAACTAAACATTACTTTTTAACTTTTATTTTTTATATTTGAATTAAAATTTGTGAGTATTTAAAAATAGTATTAAAAATTTGAAAACCTATAAAAAATAGATAAAGTTTACTATTAATTTTTAATTTTTGTATGTTTAATTTTAGAGTAAAAGTTGAAAGCACATTGAAGTTGTTGTTTTTTCCATTTCTGATTTTTTTAATAAATATTTATAAGTCATATTTGATAATTCTGTCTTTATTAAGTTTTTCTAGAATATCAACTAAACAGTAATTTAGTATTTTTTCATATAAGTTTAAGAAAAACAAATTATCTTTTACAAATATTGTTATTCACTTCAATACTAATTTTTAACTACTTTTTAAATATTTTTTAATTTTACTATTAATGCACAAGTCCGCATAGAACATATGTAGAGTAGGTTATTCTGACATCGAGGGAAAAATGATAACCATTAAGTTGATTTATAATTTAACAAATTAAAATAAACTTCTTGAATAATTTAATATTTTTCCATTGATGAAAATGAAAAATGGATTATAATTAAAATCTATGCAGTAAAACCATTTTCAATTCAAAACAAAATTTTCTCATCAAAATTTGAGACAATTTTTTTTTATAAAATTATATTTCAATCAAAAATACATCAAACCTAAGATCCCATCAAATTATACATATTCATCCATTGCTAAAAGGTTGATGTATGTGGCTTTCTATAGTCCGATAAGATTATATTTACCGGATGAATTCTAATCAATAGGATTTAGCTATCTGTTATTTGATATAATTGGTCTAATAATGTTGACAACACATAAATAAATACAATAATCATTTTAATTCTTTCCAAAAAGCAATGTATTTATACAAAAATAAAAAATATTTATTTTTATAATTAAAAAATATATTACCACATACATGAAATTAATTGAATTAGTTAGTCAAATAGAGTTGTTACATGTAATTAATAGAAAGCCCGTTGATATATACATATAGCTGTTTAATGCTTTTCCCTTCTAAGGAATCATATGGTGGTAGGTGGAAAGAATGCGACCCACGTTGTAGGTGAAAAATTGATCCCTTCCGAATTGGGTGCATTAGTCCTCTTTAGAATATCTTATGTTTTTCAAAAAGAAAATTAATAGGAGAAATTTCGAGGTGTGTTTTTAAACAATAAAAACATATATCCCCTTCAATAAAAAATATTTATTTTTTATTTTTCCTCTTCCTTTAAGTATATAAGAAATATTGGTATGTTAAAATTGTTGTTTGAACTCAACATAAATCGTCTTATTTAAATTAGGTCAAATATAAAATTACATATTTGAATTAATGCTATGATAATTTTGCAAAAATTTCCACCATGTTAATTTGCATTCAGAAAGTATGGTTAGAAATGTCGGATGCAATCCAATAACATTGTTTTGATACTTAATTCATAACTTTAGAGGAAATATGAGAGGAAATATAATCCGCAGAGCAATGAATAAATATAATCCTTTTATTTGGGGGTATTTTTTATTTGATAAAAAAATTTGGGTTTAATTTAGATTAAATTTTAAATTTGGGTTGCATTGAGAGTTTATTTTTATATAGATTAAAAGTTTGCCGCCTACCGATTTTATTAAGAATTTGTTTTATTTGAATTAAGAGTTATTTGTTTTTATCCAAATTCAAATTTCATTTTTTGTGTTACATGTGCAGATATGCTTGTGGTTTTATTAAAAATGCCTCTTCTATTATTATTATTGGCACCTTGGACACCCCAAACTTTGTATGGAGTTATGAGGTTCCTGTATAGTCTGTACATTATACTACCATGACTCCATGATTCTTTAATTTGATGCCCTTCCTGCACGTAAAATATGTCGCTCGTCTAGGTTTAATGATTGGTCTAGATTTGGCAACAATACTGACGTGGATTAGTGCATCATGAACTCTAGTGACATTATTTGATTGTGGTTGTCTAGTGATCTGATTATGGCATTAACATAAATTTGTGTGAGTTACACATACAAATGAATTTTTGATAGGTCATAATTGCAGACATCTTAATATACATTCGGAATTTATATTATCTCTTTTAGGAGAATAGATTAATTACATAATAATAATAATAATAATAATAATAATAATAATAATAATAATATGATAGTGATATGTATGATAAAGAACCATAATGCAAGCTTTTGACATCACAACATATTTTAGCGCATATCAAGTAATTTATACAATTATTTGCAATTAGATTTGTGAATGTCTTTCCAGAGTGTAATTAACCACTAAACTTATTAGTCAATTAAATATGTGATCGTTAGGAAACAAATTGTCACTCATAACATGTTAGGTGAAACAGCTGTGACTTATTCAAATAAATAAATGAAAACTACTAGTTATTGAACTATGTTGTAACTGGGATAGTTCTTTCTTTTAACATTTTATAAATAATTTTTTTGGTTAAATAAATGGACAGAAATCTAAGCCTAATTTTGCCACGACATTGGCGATTTTACATAAAAAAAATAGTAATAATAAAATATAATTATTTCTTCAATCACATTTTCTATCAAAACCTAACTTTTTAATTTTGTTGAGTATGCTAGAAAAGTAAAAATATCAATAGAAAGTTATATATGATTTTTTGAACATGTAAAAATAATATATATTTAAAATTTTGGCTCTCGAGCCAAATATGATTATAAAATCATAATGAACAACGATCATAAAATAAGTAGAATCAAGTTTAGTACTACAAAAAATTTGAACTCAGCCCAACTTCATTCGTTCAAAAGATTTTGCCAAAGAAGGGAACTTGAACGTGATTTGAAGCTTCAGTCGCCTTTTCACTTTATCGGTGGTCTAAAAATCGCGACTTTATTGTAACACCACACGCGTTTTTCCTTTTGTCTCTCTGCCATAATTGAAAATTTGCAAATTTCAACCGCAGCAAAAATAATTTCAAATCCTCGCACTACACCCTTTCCAATTCCTGCTAACTTGTGAAAATCCAGACAAATTCTGCAATTGGATTTTGGATTACATCGAAATCGGATAGCATAAATGGCGGCGAAGCAAATGGAGGAAGTTCAGAAGAAATTGGCGATGTTGAATTTCCCCAGAGCCAATGCTCCTGCTCAGTCGCTCCTCTTTGCCGGCATGGAGCGCTACGCCCTTCTTGAATGGCTCTTCTTCAAGTTCTGAAATTCTGTCTTTTGGATTATACTTGTATAACCTTTTGTGTGAATTTTGATGATATGTATTTTATTATAACTTTTTTGACTAATTTTTCAGATTATTGGGTGATAAATCCCCATTTTCACAGCAGAATCTACAAGGGGATGCTGTGGATCGAGACGAAGAAACCTCAAGGATACAATGTAATTATAATTTTTTCAGCTTCTTTTTGTTTATTTCATATTCGTTTAACTTTTAAACGTGTGGTGTGAATTTTTTTGGTATTAGATCGGGTTATCTTTTTTGTTCTGATCAGTAAAAATTTTCCTTTTTTGGTTTTTGGAGTATAACTTGATGAAATTCTTTATGGGTATTGTTTTTATGTTGAATTTTGACAAAAAGTTGACTATGCCGTGAACATTTGCAGCTTTTGGAAGATATTTTGATTAGAGTACCGTTTTTATTTTTTGTTTCTGGAAATTTTGCAGATTTGGCAGAGATAGCAAAGTTTCTGGGTATTACTACTACAATAGACACTGAAGCCATCCAAGTGAGTTTAAGTTGTTTCCATTGATTTTGCAGCCTTTTCTCCATTTGGCGAAATATGCTATTTTTAGTCATGTTTTTTGATCAGTCCTGCAATCCATGGCATTGAGATTCCATGCTGGACCTCCCCAATGCCGGCTGTTTTTTCATACTACTTATTTCAATTTTCTGTGGAAAGAATATAGTCAAGCAATACTTGAGTTCTCTATTTACAATATTGAGAAATTTAACTGAATATAGCTGTCTGTTCTATGTACATCTAGCTCTCCAATCTCCATAGGACAAACCATTGCCACTGCAATTTGCTCTTTGTTTGGCTACAATGTGATTAGTTGTTTTAATTTTTATGATTCACAGTAAAGCTTATCTAGGTTCCTTATTTTGTGCATGTGGATGAAGAAAAAATTGCTAGTATGTTACATGTGGTAGAATAGAAGCTTCTTGATCTTTTCTTCAATGAATGTCAATTTCTCTGTATAATTACAAAAACATTTGCAGGACAGCTGCTTAGGAATGAGTTGTTTCTGATAAAAAGTAAGTGTCACCAGTCTTCTGTTGTTTTGACCTTAAACCCTTGGAACCAAGGAAAAATGTGTTTCTTTTCTTGTTCTGATTTAGTATGAAACATGACATGCATATAGGTTCCGCGGGCCATTGAGGTCTGACATTTTTTCTGAACATTTCTATGATGAAAGCATATCAAGTATGCATATATCTTATTGGTGATGCATGGTGTACCTATTAATTATAGGGTCGAGGAAGTTATGAAGATCGTACTGAAATGCTGCGTCTTATCGTAGATCTAGTGGAGGCAAGCATCTATGCTGATAATCCTGAGTGGAGGTGTATATGCTACTCTATTGTTAAATATATTCTGTTTCTTCATTGCTTCCTTAAATTTACCTGTGCAGTTAATTTTAATTATTTGTACTTTTCCCAGTGTGGACGAGCAAGTGGCTAGAGACATACAACTAATAGATGCCATAGCTGAGAAACAAGCTCAAATTTTTTCCGAAGAATGCAAGTTGTTTCCTGCGGATGTGCAGATTCAATCCATATATCCGTTGTAAGTAGTATTTCTTTTTCTGATTGTTGGCCTCATTACTTAGCTGTCGTGCTGCTTTGACCATTAAGCCTTTTAGTCACAGAAGCTAATTTTTAACTAGCACAATTCTACAAATGACATCTGCTTTTAATTGTCTTGCTTGCATGAATGCACTTCCTGCTGCTTTCTGGGATAAATGGCGTTTCTTATACTTGGAGACAGCTTATTATATATCCTGATTGGCTTTTGTAGTATACGGAAAAGTGTTCTAAGTTGGTTCTTCTAATATTCGCCCTGAGTTGGTTGGTTTTGCAATTGTCCAACTAGATGTTATTGCTAGTCTGTATTGCCTTCTATAATATTCGGAAAATTGGTCTAACTGGCTTGTTGAGTTGTCCAAAGTAATATGCTTCATAAAGCTTTTCACAAACTCCTTAGATGGTCAATGGTGCATCTATATGTGGAAAATATCTTACTAGCATATCTCTTCAGCACATATATTGATTTTCCATTCTGTTAATCAAAGTTTACTTGTAGGCCGGATATATCTGATTTGGAAAAACAACTTTCAGATCAATCAAACAGACTTTTGAACCTTCAAGAGATGGTTGATGATCTAGCTTCAAAGGTTCTTGTCAATCTTTATTCCCTACCTTCTTTTATAATACTAGCTTCACCTGGTTATGGCATTAAATGCATCTCTGAGATCAAGTGCCATTGACTATTTTAGTATTACTTTCTGCAGCATCCATACAATCCCGATGAAGATTACATGGAGGTTGAAGCAAAATTACGGGCGCATCTGGAATCTTTTCTTGAAACTGCGAGATCTTTTAATACAATTTACACCAAGGTTTGTTTTCATTTAATCTTCTCCCGGCTGCATTGTGTAGCTTAGCTTATATGCTTGTTGCATTAATTCTGCTAATTTCACTCCCCAAAATTAATGGCCTAGGACATGTTTACTTGTGGTTAAATGGTCTGTGTATTTGCTTGAAATTTACTGGAAACAACTGAAATAGGCAAGCTAGCCTTGGAATTTCTATGATGTTGGTTGATTTTTTATATTCCACTGTTCTTTTGAAATTTATACACTTACCATGCTCCTGTCTCCAGAGAAGATTGTATTAAGACTGGTACAAATATAAATTTTAGAGTTACGAAGGTATTCACTGGCTCTCTGTTTGAATGCACAGAGCTGGAAAACTAAGTTATCTGAATCTAAAAGCTTGAGCTTGATTGCTAAAGTTTGTCTTTTTTCTCCATTTCTGAGCTAAGAAATTCTACTTAAATGCCTTTTATTGTTTGTCTATTTTGAATATTTGCTAAAACCTTGATAAGAATGATAAAATGGAAGAAAATATATGAAACTAGTTGAGCTTGAGGATTTGACTAAACTCATTTTGATTGGCTTCTTAAACAATCAATCAAATTAAAACTCAAGTTTTAGCTCAATAAGAAAATTTTTACCCCAAGCATGAATAGTATGTTGTTTGGCCTAATGATTTAAACTCCCATTCTTATTCTTTCTATCCCAAGTCTGAGCTCGTTGTTATCTTGAAGATTTTTAAAAACTTAGGAAATGTCTATGGGTGGCATAGAATTTTTTCTCCTTGCAATTGACTATGCATTAGGTTACATTATGACCATAAGCAAATTTTGGATGTAATTTAGTCATTTCTCTAGTCAAGGGCTCAATTTTGCACTATAGTTTTATTTAATCATGCACATGGTGAACTGTATGATGTTTGTTATTGGCATATCTGACTATGCAGCTGTGTGCAGGAAATACGTCCCTGGACACATATGATGGAGGTTCCACAGCTTCATGGTTTTGGACCAGCTGCAAATAGATTGTTGGAAGCATATAAGATGCTTTTGAAGGTACCTTATTGCTGTTTTGCTAAAGTTAAGTAGATAAATGGTTATTCATTGTTGAGAACGTCGTTGAGCTGAGGTGACGTTTAATGACTTTTGACTTTCACTAATATTTGTGTTTTATGGTTGAAGAGAGATGGATTCCTTTATTAGTGCTAGGGTTTATCTTGGTGGACTTCATCTAAAATATTTGACTGCGTACTTATCATCTTTCTCTTTGTTCATTTTTACCTGCCTTTTGTTGGATTGTCTGTCCTAGAACCTTTGGGGTTTGTCACACATTTGTTAGTTCTTAGCACCTCTAACTTGAAAAGACTTATGAGCATCATGGAAGCTTCTTGGAGCATAGGTCATCTTTGATGCCATATATATAACTGAAAACTGTGCCAAATCCTAATTTTTGGCTGGTTAATATGCATTTGTTGAACAATGAAGTTTTTGTAACTCAAGTCGTACTAATGTTAGCTTATACCATTCATGGATTCTTTTGATTTTTTTCTTTGTGCAAGTTTTGTGACTGAGCGTTCAGTCAATATGCCCATGAAGGGTACATCTTAGGCAGGTTACATTTACAAACAAAACATAAATGTTCTTTATATGTTTGTTAATGGTCAAAGATTGTAATTCCTTCTATAAGTCCTGTTGTTTGGTAAAATAAAACTTTTATGATGGTTGTTAAGGCATTATCTCTTTTTCTGTGACAGTTTTTAGGAAACTTGAAGAACCTTCGGGATTCGCATGCAGCAGTATCGGTTGGTTCATGTGAAACAGTGGCCGGTGAGCCATCTTCAGTTATGAGAATAATTTCCGAGTGTGAAACTGCACTGACATTCTTAAACCGGGATCTTGGAATTCTTTCTGCATCCATTGCTCGTGAGAAGGGGGAGGAGGCGTCTTTGTAATTACATATGGTCAAGTGACTCAAAACTGAAGGGAAGAACCTGCTCTTCATTTATAATGGAGTGGGGTCAATGTTTTTAATGCACATCTCATTCTTTAGTGATTGTGTTGTGGTGTTGTATTGGAACTTTGATCAATTCAGTGCTTCTAATATGCTGAAACATTTGCAATGACTAGTGCAATGAATGAAATTATCCTATTTATTTTTGTTATCCATGAGGATCCAGCAATAAAGACATATATGTCATGTAAGATATTAAAGTAGTTTGCTCATACTTAGTACTTTAATTTGCACTTATCCACATAAGCTACAGTGCCTAATATAAAGAAGCCTCTTGTGATCTACAGTTTATTGGCGCTGTTTCCTTTGTGTGTACTGGATCTTCTTCCATTTTAAAGAAGCGATTATATTTCCTATGGCGGCTTTCTTGTCACTTTGTATAATTCTCTCCATCTTGACATTTTTTATGTTCCTATCTGCGTTTTCTCTTACAGAACTAAACAGTGATGGTTTCAGCACTGACCTTATTCACAAAGACTTGTTACTTTGTCCTCTGCCCAATTCTACTGCAGGTTATGGGGACCTCATCAGCAAAGCCTTACAACGCTCCAAGAGCCGTGCTGATTATTTTTCTTTCAGGTCATTTGCTTCAGGGACTCTCGCAACCAATCTGATGGTTTCTGATGGAGATTTTCTCATGAAGCTATCCATTGGCACGCCGACTTTTGAGGTCAGCGGCATTATCGATACATCTAGTGTTCTTTCATGGACGCAGTGCGCCCCATGTGATAATTGTTTCCCCCAAAAGCAACCTCTCTTTACTCCCAAGGAATCTTCAACTTACGGATTGGTGCCTGGTAATTCAAAACTCTGCAAATCCCTTGGAGGGAGGTCTTCTATTCTAGGAGATAACACATGCAGGTATTCTTTGTACTATTTGGACCGTTCCTACTCTCATGGAGCTGTCTCCTCAGACACAGTCACCTTCAATTCTACCTCAGGTACACCGATATCTCATCAAAATTTCATCTTTGGTTGTGGTTATGAAAATTTTGGCAAGTTCAATGAGGAGGCATCTGGAATTATTGGCCTGGGGGGAGGACCAGGTTCCCTTATCACCCAAATGGATTCTGTGATAGCTGGTAAGTTTTCCTACTGCTTAGTCTCTAATACACACAGATATTCCAGGTCCAGCAAAATGCATTTTGGCAGCAAATCTGTTGTTTCTGGTGCTGGGGTTGTTTCCACTGGTCTACACATTTTCAGAAATTCCTATGCCCTGAGGTTTAAAGGAATAAGTGTTGGTAAAAAGAAACTGGTTTTGTCCAATGCCTCTTCTTCATCAAAAGTTTTCAGGTTCTTCAACGAACGAATCGTCATTGACTCTGGAACAATTCTGACACATCTTCCTAAGAAATTCTATAATCCGTTAGAAGCAGCAATGAGGAAGGAAATTAGATTGGAGCTTGCTGATCCAAAAGATCTGCTGAGGCTGTGTTATAAGACTCTAGATGGCAAAATCAGAGGTCCTATAGTTACAGTTCATTTTGTTGGTGCAGATATTAGGTTGTATCCTATAAACACTTTCCTTAAAGTTTCTGTGGATGTCCATTGCCTTGGTTTTGTGCCTCATGATGGTGTAGCCATTCTTGGTAATTTGGCACAGGTAAATTTCTTGGTGGGCTATGATCTGAGGAGGAAGACTGTATCCTTCAAACAAACTGATTGCAGCAAACACTAGTTGGATTGATCATCATCTAAAGAGACTATCTTGGGGGTGGATTTGGATTGTTCTTGTCTTAATAAAAAAAAAGTTTCTACTATAAGAATGGTTGAATGTCTTGATTTTGAAAATGTATCACTTGACATATAAAGCGTGAGATTAGGGGTTTGGACTTATTGGACATCTGATATGTGCATGTAAATTAAAAATAAAAATAAAAATAACTTAGAGTCTGAATTGATTTTATTTATTTATTTTCTTTTTTGTTTTATTCATTTGTGGGGAGAGATTTTCATATCAACTCTAAGGCACAAAGTGATACTATTTGAATTAACTAAAAATTTAGATTTATGTTAATCATTTTGAAGATTTATAACGTATGACTTGAACATTAATGTGGGAGTAGAGAATTTTCATGGGTGATTTTGGCCTTTTTCTTCTAGTAACTATTTAATCGAGACCTTTCTAAAACGTGAGATTTGTGATTTATTCAATTTTTGTAAAATACTAATGTGTTTGTATTTGCAGATAGAGCTTCATAGATTATAGTAATTTGTATTAAGTCCAATTAAATGATTGGTACTAAGGAATTGAGTTCATGATAGATTATAGGTGTAGTAGATAATCTTTATATTATTTGATAAATTATGTGTAATCCATATAAATAGGAAAAAAAAACTTCATGTTTTGACTATTGTACCAATGAAATAAATAGTATGGATGAAAGTTGTTGTAGTTTTGAACTCTTTTTTTTTTTTAAATCATAATGAGTATTTCAATAATTTGAATGATCCAACTATCTAATCTTTATATTCATACAAAGAATTGATAAAATGATTAGATATTCATAATTTTTTTTAATTATTAAGCACAATATTCTCTTATCTTCAACAATATAATCTTATTAAATCAGTATAATTTTATCTATCCTATTTATATATCCAATCGAGACCTAAAAGTTTATCATTTTCCTTTTAATAAATGTTTGCCATTTTTATTTAAATTGATTTTTGAACTTGAATTCAAACTATCATACTGATCTTCGCAATTAAATAATTTCTTATAGTATAAATTTCAAGAATCTATGATCTATCATTTGAAGAATATAAAATTGTATCTTCAACTCCCCTTAATTGGACAATGTGCCCAGACTGGGCAGTATGAGAAAATTGGGCAATGAAAATACTATACAAGTAGCTTTCTCAAAATGCGAACATTAATTTATTTTTATTACACACAATTTTATTGGTTATTAGATCTTGAATAATTTGTTACACATATGGTTTATCATCACATTGGAATTAATATCCATCAAGAAATTAAGTCCATCCTTTTAGTAATTTGTGGGGATTTGCAATAATTGTGGTAACTTTTTTCTTTTAAAAAAAAATTACACCAACATATAAATATAAAAAATTTATTAGAATTTGATAGAGGTGTCAATTCGGTGAGTTGGGTGGGTTCAAGTTGACTTGAGATAGGGTATAATATAAAAATATTAAACCCAAACCCAACTCAACATGATGTTAAATTCCAAAGGCTCAACCATAATTGAATCCATAAAAGATTGAGGCAAGTTTTGATTGACCTGATTTTTAATTAGGCCACCCAATAACCCAATAAACTTGATCTAATTTAATAAACTTGATCCAACTTGGTATATATATATATATATATATATTTGATCCAACTTGATATATATATATATATTCATTTTTTATATTTACAAATTCCAGTCGGTATGTTTTAAACTTACATTAAAATTAGTATTCAAATTAAGTTTCCAAACAATATCATCAATAATTAGATTTAATTAATCAGTATTCAAATTAATTAACATTAAATTAATCAATTAAGCACTATCAAAATCCAATGATAAATAACACATGTCACTTAGCAAGCAGTGCAACAGTGGCAGTGGGTTATCGTGATTAGGGATGCAATCGAACTAAATCAGTTTGTGAGTTTGATGAGTGGGCTCGAAAGGTGTTTGAGCTCGTGTAAGTTTCAAGCTGAGCTCGAGCCAAATAATTCTTGTTTGCTGGCTCACGAGCTTATATTTTTTATTTAAAAAAATATAATAAAATATACTAATTTTAAAATTTTTTATAAAATAATTTAACTTTTCGAGCTCGAGCCCAAGCCAAATTTGAGTTTATAACTTGATTTTATAAAAAAATATAATAAAATATACTAATTTTAATTTTTTTTATAAATAATTCAATTTTTTAAGTTCGAAACCAAGTCGAGTTCGAACCTATAGCTTGATTATGAGTTCAAGCCTAATAAATTGAGTTGAACTGAGTCGAGCCTGAACAAGTGCTCCTCAATTTTTTGGGCTCGTCAAGCTTAAGCTCAAATATGAAAAAATAGTCAAAATTTAGCTCGACTCGTTTGCATTACTAATCGTGATGGTTGTGGCTATAATGGTGGTACAATGACATTGATGGTGGAGGTCAAGTGATGATTGTGGCTATAATGGTGGTAATGGTGGTAGATTGACATTGGTAGTGGAGGTCAAGTGATGGTTGTGGCAATAATGGTGGTAGACCGACATTGAGGCCAAGGTTTTGTTTGAGAAGTTTGGTTTATTTGGATAATTGGATTTTTATTTGAGTATTGAGTTTTTATATTATAATTAGTAATTTTGAAACACTTGATGCACTAGTTAAAATTTTGAAATATAAAATAAATAGAGTATTTATTTATTTTCTTATATTTTACTACAATTTTTAATATTTTTAATTATTTATTTGATTTTTATGAGGAGTAAAAGGAAAAATAAAATAGAAGGAAAAAAAAGTAAATAATTGTAGAGAAAAATATGAGAGAAGGGAATTCATTTAGTAATTATACAGTTTGAAAAATAACAATAAAGACATTATAGAGAAATAAAAACAAACTAAAAGAGATTAGGTGCTTTATATATAATATATATTATTCTAATTATTTTCAAGTAGGTTAGGTTGGGTTTATCTAGCTATTACGTGACTTGTTTGTTGTTTTCAAGTTTAGTGAGTTGACATGAACAAATTCATTTTTTTTTTGTGTGTGGTGTGGGGGGGGGGGGGG
>JACGDI010005654.1:500625-570633 GCA_014898725.1 Jacaranda copaia
CATCAACTCTATCCACCGGACTTCCGGACCATTCAGCTCATTGCAGCATCACCTTCAATATTTTATTTGGTAGGAAAAAATTTAAGGTCCCAAATGAAATTTCACTTCTCACTTAAAACTATTTTTTTTCCATTATTTTTTTTTCCTAATTTAATTTCTTCTACTCAATTTACAAATAAACCATATATTTTTCTTAAAATTAATTCATAAAATCAACATCATCAGACTTTTTCTAACAATTGTAATATCGAGTATTTTTATTTTTTTTATCAATGTTATGGTAATTAAATATATGCATTCAGAAACAACGTGCCAAAAATTTTAATATTTAAAAGAAATAAAAAAACTAATCAGAGAATATCTATTTAAAAAAGTAAAAAACTATCTGAAGAATCCAAATACAATAGGCTTAAATCACCTCTCACACCTCGTAGATTGTCTGATATATTTAATGCTTAACTGTTAGATTGTCAGAAGAAAACCAGAAGCAATTGGCTTCATTTGTACCTTAATTTTCTCATGTTGTCTCAATATCCATGTCCGTGTAAACATATTTGTGGTGAACTCGTTTCAATTTTCCAAAACAAATACATATGAAAAACAATGGGCTTATTAATATCTCTTTTTTGTCGTGCTTTTATCTGAATATATGTTTTATGCCCTGAGGCCGTCGATCTACATTGCTTGACTGATTAGCAATATTAAGGAATCAATCTGATCAAACTTTATAAATATTAAAGATGAATGGTCAATTAATCAAGTAACTTTGCTTTCACACTTATATGTGTGCACATATAATAGAGAGAATATGTAAATGAATATATGATTTTTAATGGTATTTTTGTTTGAATAAAACAATATAAAAACGTTTAATTTTGATTGTATCATCTAGTATATTTAAATATTAAGAATAAAACACAATCAATTTTTCAGTTTTAGTAGTGTGGGGGATTCATTTTTACATGAATTAGGATATAGCATTGATTCGCAATGTTTGTATTTTCTATTCTACTTGTATGGGTCATATTTTTAATTTTGTCATGTTCCTGTTAAATTTGTTAACCCCTTAATAATTTATATTATTTTGATTATGATAAAATTACATTCCTAAAATTATGTGCTGAAGGCATGCAATCAAATTATGAATATCTTTCTATGTTATCTGCTGGAATCTGTCTATGCACTTAAATTTACTTTCCATAATCAAAAGATTTCTTGAAGATTCTAACTTGATTCACATCTCTATAATTTAGGAAAGAAATTATATCCTGTTGTAATCATTAATACATCCACAATTTATGGAACTAATGCATGTTTACCTAAATAAGAAATTATAGCAGTTGAACATAAGTATATAAATATGAAAATATGTAGCATTGTTATTGAGAATCACTTAGTTGGGAAAAGATCTTTGTTAAGTGTATTTAAGAGTTTTGTGATACTCTTATACACATTTTGTGCTTAAGTGTTGCTAATTTCTTGCTATATGTGTATTTTTGGGAGACTTTGTAGTGAAGAAGGTTAAAGGGAACTTGCCTTTGATGGACCTTGGGGAGATAAGGATAAGGCGGTTTGTATCTCGAATAACCTAGTGGTGATGAGGGACAGGAGTCGTACCTGCTCTCAAGGGACCCCATGAAGAGAACAAATCAGCACTTGGTTGATCTAAGGACCTTCAAATGAAGAAACTAGCAAAGCGGTACTGTTTGGAATATTTTGTAGTGTTTTGGGTTCCAGTCTGAAAAGAGAGTCAACTTGCTGTATGGAGTGGCAACAACTTGTGCATAGTCTACAGAGGTTATGCAAATGAATTTAGCAGAAGTTCCCTTGAGCCTGTTCACAAAGTAATTGCTTTCGCAATGCTCTGGAATATACCTTATCGTGTCTTGAATTTTGGTTTAACTCTTTGCAAAGAGCTAGTTTTTCACCATACTAGGGTGTTTCTGATTCCTTCACTTTTATTCTGTCAAATTTCTGAACTTAACTATAAAACAGTCTTATATCTTAATTGATGTGATATGTTCAAAACCTATGTGAAAACTTAGATAGAGGAGTAGGCTTGTCGAAGCTTTATGAATATCAGTGTCAATTTTCTTCTATTTTACTGCTTTATTTATCACTGGTCTGACCGGTAGTTTCATTGGTATCTGCAAATTCCAATCAGTAACTAAAATTATTTTTTGCAAAAGATTTAAACTATTTTAAAAGACTAAAAGTATTTTCAGTGATAAAATTCCACTGAATTAAAGTTTCGTAGGCCTAATTCAACCCCCTCTTATGTTTATAATCACTCACAAAATTCACATGTCAATTGTTTGAGTTTTTTGGATTGGAATGACAAGTTACATCTAGTCTATTTAAATGACAAATCACATCTTATCTAATGTCTATTTATATAAAATAAAAAAAATTAAAAAAGAAAATGTATCTTTAGCTGTCAAATCTAAAAATAGAGAGACCATAGGGAAACTGACTACGCCATTTGTGTAAATGAATTTTACAAATAGGATAATACAATCTAGTGGAAAAGAATATTATCAGTGATCCTAACTTAAAATAAAAAAAAAAAAATTGTTAGAATTAAAAACATGTTTATATTTATAGATAAAACTTACATTTTAGTTTCTTAATTATAAGATTTAACTTTACTGGTTAAATAAGATCTTGGGAGCATTTCACAAACCTATTACGTTATTGCATATACTCAAATTGTCCAGAGACACTTATAGATTATGCTGCCAACCCCCCGCCCCCCGCCCCCACACCCCCACGCCAAAATAAAAAAAATGAAAAAAAAAATATGGCGTGCTATACCCCAAAATGGGAGCCACATGAAGTACTAACGTGATGGCACTACAACCATATCATAAAGCCAACGCTACCATGTTCCGCATTTAAGACAACTCATTATCTTACTGCAATTGAAATAAAGAGTTCAAAATATATAATTAATATTCACAATTCAATCTGACATTAAAATGAGAAAAGCGATCATGGCACATACACACAGACAAAAAGTTTGTTAAGATTTATTTTTTTACATATACGTACATAAAAAAAGTTCGTTAAAATTTAAATTTGAAATTTTATATCTACAAATAAGCGAATAAAAATATTGAATTAATTTATCACTCAACAAGGAGAGAATTTGAAGAAGAGGTCAAAAAATATGGAGAGAGAAAAGTTCGAAAAAATGATTTTAAAAATATTTATGAGATTACATTCTCATAAGTTATATATCAAGTGTTGGACACTAACCTATTGATGGGCATATAGCAATTAAGATGTAATGTGACAACTTATTGTGGTTGTTCATAGTATCTAATTCTTATTATAGTAATTGGAGACTCTTAACATTATTGTCCTTCTTCCTATTTTTTTTATCATTAGTTTCCTCATGGATATATTCATGAAAATTGATTTTGATGGGAGAGATGGAGATTGCCTGATCTTGCGGGACCCAGAAGGAAATTGATTGCATAGCTTGGGCTTTCAAATTCATGGGTGAAGCGGATCAGGTGGAAGCTTTGGCATCAAAAGATGCCTTCTTGTATCTAGCTGGTGATTATTGAATGAGACAATGATGTTGTTATTACCAGCGGTTTAGTAAATTGTAGGTGAAGAGAGAGTAATAATGAAGATAATGAAAAATATATGTTAAAATATGTTTTGAAATGAAAATGAATTGAAATATAGGTAAAAATGATGATAAATTGTAGACAGTTCATTTTCTAATAGTGAGAAAGGGTGAAAATGAATTTAAAAACATAAACAAACTAGATGTAACTTTTCTTCAATAATGATGGATTGTTAGGATTTGACTTGTTTAATTGAAGATTAAGTTTGACTTAATATTTTATTTTAAAGGAATTTTATCCTATTTATGTTGTATTATAAATTAATTTTTTTTCTTTGAGTATTAGGTAGGTGGAGAATTCAAATAATATAATCATCTAAATAGGAGTGCTTATTATTGTTCGAGACAAATTCATACATAAAACTCTTAATACTTATGGGGTAATTATTTTAAGTTATAAATGGGGCAATACAAAGGAGTGAGCGAGCATTTCCATGATAAATAGTGGTTGAAAAAGAAGTTTTCTATCTTGGGTTTGGATATATTAAGTTCAAGAATTATCTTGTACCCATAAAATTTTCTCATAGTGTACAAAAAAACCTCTCACGGGCATAGGTAAAATTTGCAAACCATGTAAATTTGGGTGTTTTTATTTTTTATCTGTTGGGTATTATTTTAGCATAAAATTTGTTGACATGATTTTTAAATTCTTGATAAATCAAATCTAGTACCTAAATTGCTTCCCGTGTGTGCCTAGTGAAATCAAGAGCTTGATTGAAGTTGCAAATTGAATTTAATTTTTTGGGATGAGTAGTATATTATTGGAACACTATTTCATGGTACAAAAATTTGATGGTAAAAGGAATTTCACTCTTTGGAAAAAATAATGAAAGATCTCCCAATTTTACAAAGTTTAGCAATAATATTGAAGGGATGAGAGGTGAAATTGGTAGATTTGAAGGATTCATGTTAGGAAGACTTGGAATTGCGTTGTCTCAACGCGACTTAGTTTTTATTACGGTCAAACATTATTTGAAAGTTTGATACCAAAGTTGTGGGGAAAATTGGAAAAATTATATCTTGGGACGACTTAATTTATAAAGTTGCTTCTAAAGTGACAATTATATAGGTTGAGGATGCAAAAGGATGTCAATCTTCTGAATCACATAAATCAATATGATGGATCGATAAATTTACTTTAGAAAGTTGAAGTGAAGAAGATAAAGCCTTTTGCTTCTTATTTAAATTCCTGATTCATTTGATTGTTCGTTGATGAAGTTATTATATAGGAAAGACACACAGGACTTGGAGCATGCGAAAACTTTACTTTTGTTTATCAAAAAGGAAAAGTAAACCAAAAAATGGTACTGCAAGAGTTTGCTTCGTTCGATCACTAGAAAAACAAATTGTAATAGAAGAGGGTATGGTGGTAACTTTTTGGATAACAAGTCGGGTTAGAGGAAAGGGTAAGGTGTGCCATGCATATCATGATAGTAGTGGCAACGTAATTTGGTAGTAGTATGCAATGGAGATATTATCACGATCTCTACTCATACCAATTTTCTTCTCAAAATGCTTGAACTTGATATTCTGATTGTGTAAAACGCGCTTGATTTTCTTTTCTTTGAAGGATTCAATTTTAAGAGACACGACTACTGGAATGTTAGTAGTATGACACAGTTTTGAGAAAATGAAAGGTCAGATGGTTAGGGAATCAGACAGCTACGTTTAGCTAGAAGCACGCTATCAAATAGGAATGAATTTGGCTTGGATGATTCCCCCCAAGTTCAGTTCAAACCCATTTTACTGTATGCACAGGACATCAACAGTACCGCACAGAATGAACGGTAGAAAGTATTGTTCTTCACTGAATGCAGGCTCGGGTATCCAAATAGTCTAAACGTTATTTCACCTTCTAAGTAAGCCAAACCTTTTAATTTAGTAATTATGAAAAGACAAACCACCAAAAACGCGGACCGAAAACTATGGGAATGTTTGGTTATGTTTTTTGTTTGATTTTATTATGTATTTTGGGAGAATGAATTATTGAAAAATGTGAAAGTTATTTGGTATGTTTGTTTGTGTTTTAGAAGAAATGTTTTTTACTGTAACTGTCAAATTAATACTTTTTTGTTGGATTTTTAAGGTGAAAATGAAATTAAATAATTTTTTTAATATTAAAATAATAATAAAATATATATGTGTATGTATATATTGAAAAATATATGTTTTGAAGAAAAAATGAGATATATTTACTTATATTTCTCTAAAATAATATTATTATGGGAAATATAACTAAATAAAACCTAAATTTTTGTGCTGTCCCATCACACATATATATTGCGCTAATTTAGTGTCGGATTAATTGTATGACTGACACGTAACCATATAAGTTGGCTAAGTTATAAATGCCTTGGAGATTTTTCTTTTTGTTTTTTCTCTCCTGGAAATAAGGATCATGCTGTGAAATTCTTGAACCGGAAATTTGGTCAAGAATTTAGTGTGTTTTGATTATTATCATAAATATATGGTGTCTTATCTCTATCTTGTTACTGTTATTAATGTAAGACGAAAGTGAACATTTTCTTGTATTGCCGATCCAAATTATATGTATATACTGACGATACATTACGTTGTTTTTCATTGAAAAATCAAGGAAAATATTTGAATATATGATCCTTTTTATGTTTCGATGTGATTTTTTTTAAAAGCAAAACTTCAAATCGTGTGTATTGGTGGAACAATATT
Source organism: Jacaranda copaia (assembly GCA_014898725.1). Classification (NCBI taxonomy): domain Eukaryota; kingdom Viridiplantae; phylum Streptophyta; class Magnoliopsida; order Lamiales; family Bignoniaceae; genus Jacaranda; species Jacaranda copaia. Next base: position 506,951 of record JACGDI010005654.1, read on the forward strand.
TCGAAGCAATTGGGTCTCTTTACGTGGAATGGATACATCTATTCATCATCATTGCCCTCATCTATGGGAATAACAGTCATGGGTCTTTTCCCAAGTCTTTCGATTGAAATGTTATAATAATATTTGATTTTGTCTCACATCAAAAAAATTTGTGAGAATGAGGCTTGTCTCCATTTGAGATGCCTTTTTCAGAACAAAACTCCCATCATATGTGTTCAAGGAACAATACCTTAATACTGTTGAGTTGACAAGTTTAATGATGGATGTGGTTATATATATATATATATATATATATAGAAAATGCCTGGTGATACGCATTGAAAATAATTTTAATTATTAATTTTTTTTCACCATAATATTCTTCATGCATGTGATGAAAGAACAAATAATCAATATTTTAAAAACGAAGATTAATTATGTAATGTTGTAAAATACATTTTTCATTTGAAGGAATTTAAAGATGATCTACATAGAGCATCAATAATTATCAACTCTAAATTTATAAATTATACGTAAATTTTAGAAATGGTAAATTTTAAAGAAATAATTGAGAGAACTCAAAAAAATAGACTTGAATAATTTTATTCTTTAATCACCAATTTAATACGTGCTTTATAGCATCAATATTGTAGAAATCAATAGATTTCTTGATACTTGACAAACTTTGATAAGCAAAATGTATTTATCTTGTTTAAAGAACTATTTCATCATTTTTAAAATTATCAAATAACACATTATATATATAAATAGCCATAAACTAATGAGTAAATTTTCAATATTCAACTTCATGTATAAAATTATGTCAATCTCCCATGAGTTTCTTTTAAAAGCATATAGTGTACAAATAATTTAATATGACACTCAATTTCGACCAAACTTTCTTGCAGCACTATTAAATTCAAATATTGGCATTTTCACATATAAAAATATACTTTCATGACTACTTATTAAGCAAAAAAGTGCAAATAAATGTACATAATATTAATATTAAAATATACAATAATTGTACTAAAAAAATGTAAAGATTGATATCATTGGTTATTGAAGCGGCATTGATCAAACTTTTGAAGAATTTCAACAATTCCAACCATATATTTTTGTCCCGTGTAAAAGATTTCTTCAAATAATTGAAAATCTTCATTATTATGGCTTTGTAAACTAAAATAGTTTTGCTTGAAAATTTTGATGATATAAAAATAAAATTGAGAATTTTATGGGATGCGATGCATTCATTGGTTTTACTATTTTTATAGTTCATTCATTTTTATAGTTACATTATTCTCTTCAACTAATTTTTAGGGCCTATTTAGTTTTATTTTCATTTTTATTTTTTATTTTCATCATTTTTAAAATTTAAAAAAGTAGTTAGTGAAAAAGAATTGAAAAAAAATTTGAATTTGGATAAATTAGAAATAATGATTATGTTGAGTTTAGTAGGTTACAAATGAAGAGAGGTATTAATAATGATAATCAAAAGAGAGGATACATATGTCATTGGAGAAGATATATGGAGTTATTGAAAAATATGTTTTGAGAATAAAAATAAAATACGTTGGGTGAAAATGTGTATAAAATAACGTATTTCAATTTTTAAATAGCAAAAAATGTAAAAATGAAATCAAATGGGCCCTTGTTTTTGTTTAAATTATTACACTTATTATGTCTATACACTCATTATCTCAATCAAATGATCAAGTTATTCGTTTAATTTGCTTTTAATTTTTAAATTCTCTTTTTATTTACTTAATTCTATAATTTTATAGGATGAGATCTATTGAATTATACTTTATTTTAGAATTCGTTTCAATTTTTGGGTATTTATAATTTTAAAAGACAAATGATTACTTATTAATATTCCTAACTATTCAGACTAAAAAAAATTAATTTATATAGTTCACATAATTAAGAGTTAGTTTATATTTCAAACACTTCTCTTTTTCTTAACTCAAAAGTGTTATTAATTGGTTGGCTATTGGCAGTTAGTATTTTTCATAAATTTATATTAAGTGTATTAAATATTTTTTTAATAAATAATTAATAAAAGAACAAACTATCATATATTATTTTTTAAGTTTCAAGAAAGAGAAATTATGGAATAAAATAGAAGGTTCAAAATATCTCCCTCTTTGCATTTTGGAATTATTTATTTTAGATTATATTTTTATCATTGATGAGATTGAAAGTTATATTTGGTGAGTAGGGTAGTGTTTGGGCTAATTTAACCTGGGAGGTTGAATGATTCAATAATGATATTCTTTTTGAGCTGAGAACTACAATCAACAGTAAATGTCAAACTAGTTGAGGTGCCCCCGACTAAGGCATTCCAACGCTCAAGTTAGTTTTGGTCGAATGAGGTAATTGAGTAGTAGAGTAAGAGCATATAGTGTATATGGCATACTCAAAGGGTGATTGGCAGTAAGATATTTCTAGCCTTCTCTTGATGGATGATAAGTATAAGATCCCCTTATCAAGTGTAGAGGGCTCTTGTCTTTGCTTGGGAGTTATTAGTCATTTTCCATCCTGGTACTATTTCAAGTAGCATCATCTCCTAATTTTCAAGGTAAATAGTACTCCAGGGGTGCGCCTCTCTAATAGGGTTGTTGGCAGATGTTGTACTGGGGTGGTACGCACCATTAATGCGGAGGCACGCTGCCTGTCAAAGCATTGAATACGGCAAGAATATGAGTCAGCGCCAGAGTGAGCATTCTGGTTGATTATCATCGATGGAACAGGGTGGTCGACCAGAGGGATGGTTGAATGAACAAAGTAGCTTGAGGCCTTCCGTTGGGTTCGGTTAAGAACTATTCACTCGACTAGGCGATTGTGGTCAAGAAAATTAGCCTAGCTGGGTCCTGAAGTGCTGTTGGGTCTTGGATGTTAAGTGGGCCTAGAAATCTTTATAGAGTGAATAGCTTATTAGGTTGAACTTGTTGGGCTATCCCATATTATAAGTCCCCCCCACTTGCGGTCTTGACCAAACTTGTCCATGGGAAGAAGCAGGGAGTAGATAACTGAATGACGATTATGTGAATTTGACCAAGGTTTTTGAATTGTTGACCCGGGTTTTAGAATTCTTGATAGTGGTTTTTGAATACTCAACTAGGATTTTGTGTATTTAATGCGTTATTCACATCACAGTCTGTGAAGCGCTAAGGGGCGCCAGTGCAATTATTACTGCTGCTTGAGTTCCTGCATCCAAATGCCTATAAATAAGCGGGGTAGAAACATTCATTTTTCACTTTTGCTGAATCTAGTCTGGTCGAGTTCTTACTTTCAGAGTCCTTTAAATCCTTTTTGCACTTAGAGTTTTCAAGCTGCCCATTGTAAGTTTTTCTCCAAGCTTCTGTCTTCTTTCATTTTGCTTTATAAAGATGTCAACTGCATCAAATAGCGAAGACACTAGGTTCAAGAGTGTATAGTTTTAGGGGGAGGTTGGGGTTGAAAGTGTGTCTGGGAGTGCGTCTGAGAGTACCTCTTATAGCTCATCGAGTGATAGCTCAACATCCAGCAGCTCGAGTACTGAGAGGGTTACTTTTTGGGGGCGATATTGGCCCAAGTGAAGTGCCAGCATCGCATGGTCGATTGTTTACTCGGACCATTATAATGAAATAGTCTCTAAGATTTCCCTTGTTGACCTAGTTCGAATTAGGGAGACGTATCATATTCCAGATGAATATGAACTCCTGGTGCCTAGGCCTCAGAGTAGGATGCATTGACCTTTGTGGGGGTGCATAATGGTGTTTAAGGAGGGATTTAGGTGCGACCTTAGGTTTCCTTTAGCACCAGCATAGTCGACCTCTTAAGGGGCCTGGAAGTCTGTATAACACAACTTCTATCCAACTGCTTCACCACTATATATAGTTTTGTTGTGTTGATGTACTTGTTTGTCTAGCTAGCCTCTTTTGCTAATTTTTCCAATTTGTTCCATTTGCCCATGTCCCAGAAGTCAAGTAATACTGAAGAGTTTGGGTTCTATTATCTGACGGTGTGTCTGCATTGAAAATTTTTTCGAGGGCTTATGGAGTTTAATTTTCCTAAGGGGTGGTAGAGGGGACATATCGAAATGCTGAGGAACCAAATGCCCAGCTAGCCTAACACTTTCATTCAGGACCTGATCGAATTTAGGCAAATTGAGGTCTTAATAATAACTAAGGAGAGATGTCTGGTGCTAGTTGGCCTGTCGTCAGCCGTGCTTGACTTGCTCGTGGGTGATCGGATAGGTAGAGATCTTCGTTAACTGTGTTGATTATAGATTTCTTTTTGCTTGATTATGATCATTTTATTTTATCTCTTGTTGGCAGATTGAGAAGAAGTGATGGCCCATAGTCGACAAAAGGCTTTGGCAAGAGCTTAGAGGAACGACGAACGTTGTCAAGCCTTGTCTTGGATGAGACGCTGCAGCCTTACCCAGAATTCGAGAGGGGCACGATTGATAGGGTCAGGGAGACAGATACTGCAACAAATGCTCCCATCGAACCCATGACTAAAGCCCAACAGAAACAGGCTGAGGTCGAGGCCAAGCTAGTTGAATTAGTGAGCGAGTTCGCCTTCACTGTGGACCTTACCTTCCAAATGAGGGATAGACAGGTTGATGTCGCGCAGTATGTGTACACTCAACTAATTTCATGAGGGACATCGTGAGGCCTTTGCAACCAGCTCGAGCTGTTCTACTGCCTGCATTGGCAATACCGGAGCCCGACCAAGACTCATAGAAAGGTGCCCAAGCTGGTCAATCTAAAGGTGCTAGGTTGAGCCAAACTTAATCTTCTAACTCTCTTCCTTCATTGTTGTTGTTATATTTTTTATTTGTCTATTTATATTTTTATTTATTTTTTGTGTAATGGATAATGTTATTGTAATGAACATTTCTATAAATGAAATATCATTTTGGTATCTTTCTTGTCGAATGAAATCAATTTCATAACTTTCTTATCAAATGTAACTATACTATCACAATTTTATGGGTGAATAGTTGACACCCATGTTAGTTATCAAGGAAGCGATTGCAACTTTATCGTCGATTTTGGTTGCTGTTGAGAGATACACATGGTTTTGCTGAAGCGCGTTTAACAATTCATTTTCACAACCTTGCTTAACTTTATAGTCAATTTTCATTATTTCATGGTCGACTTGTTGACTGACTACCGGGTTGATTGTACAGTTTTAAGTCAACTACGTGATCGATTTGGAACTTGGGCTTGGAGCCCTGAATCGGTAGCTAGACGTTGCTTTTGGGTCAACTTGAAAATTAATTTGGCAGCGTGAAGCCGCTTTTTCATTAACTATGGGGTCAACTTGAAACTTGATTTGGCGGCATGAAGTCATTTATTTATCAACTATGGGGTTGATCTGAAATTTGATTTGGTGGCATGAAGCAATTTTTTCGTCGACTACTGGGTTGACTTGGAACTTGATGCATGAAGTTGCTTTTTGTCAACTATGGGGTCAACCTAAAACTTAATTTGGCAGTATGAAGCTGCTTCTTCATTGATTGTGAGGTCGACTTGGAACTTGATTTGGCAGCATGAAGTCGCTTTTTAGTCGACTACGGTGTCAACTTGAAATTTGATTTTATGGCATGAAATCGCTTCTTCGTTGACTACGGGATCGACTTGGAACTTGATTTGGCAGCATGAAGCCATGTTTTCATTGACTACGGGGTCGAATTAAAGCTTGATTGGGCAACGTGAAGCTACTTTTGGGTCAACTTGAAACTTGAGGTGGTGCGATGTAGATGCAATTGCGACAATATAAACAAATGGTAGCAGTGTTGCTGAAACTTTATTTATATCACATAATATAAGGATGATTACAATGTGCTTTTATATGTAGAATTTCTTTAAGTTGATGGTATATCATGGGCAGGGCAGCTCATCCCCATCAATAGTAGCAAGTCAGTAGGCATTATGCTTTGATACCTTCACAACAGTATAGGGTCCTTTCCATTTCAAGTTGAATTTGCCAATATTCTTGAAAACCTCCACCTCTTTAAGAACGAGGTTTCCAACCTTAAAGCGGCGCAGCCTAACTATTTTATTATAGTTGTCTGCCACCTTTAACCTGTGGTGCTGTATAGTATTGTAGGCCTCTTGCCTTCGCTCATCGATAATCTCGAGATCAAGATTCTTTTTTAATGTATTCCCTGAGCAGGTGGAAGCGAATCACTAGAGTTATATGTTGCATGAGTTCTGAGGGGATGACTGTCTCGAACCCATAGACCAAACTATAAGGGTTGTGACTTGTGGCTGTACAGGGAATTATCCTGTTTGCTCACAACACTCCTAGGAGGTCGTCTACCTAACTCAACCTACTATCTTGTATGCTAGCTTTCAAATGGTCGAGGATTGTTCTGTTTGTCACCTCTGTTTGGCCGTTCAACTGTGGGTTACCCACTAAAGTAAAATATTGGGTGATTCCCAAAACCTCACACCAACCTCTGGTACTTCTGCTCTAGAACTGGGTCCTATTGTTTGAAATGAGGATCCTAGGGAAGTTAAAATGACAAATGATGTTTTTTTAGATGAAACTCTTGATGGTCGCGTCTGTTATCTTTGGGATAGCCTCGGCCTCGACCTACTTGGTAAAGTATTCGATTGCCACAATTATGAACTTTTGTTAACTTGTTGACTTTGACATTGAGCTTAAGATGTCAATTCCCCACTGGTCGAACGGCCAAGAAATTTGAACATTGACCATTTGTTCGGCGAGTTGATGTGAGAGGTCCAAATGGACTTAGCATAATGAATATTTTCAAGCGAAATCATTAGTGTCTTTCAGTAATGTCGGTCAAAAGTATCTATACCTGATGATTTTATGCATGAGGGATCTTTCCTTGCAATGGCTCCCACACATACCTGCGTGGATATCCTATAATACTTCATGAGTCTAATCGGGATCCAGGCACCTTAGGGGCTGTCTATAGATTGACCTCTTATATAGTTGGCCATGCTCATCAAGTGCAAACTTGACAGCTTGTCCTCAAAAGGTGATGAGCCTCATTTTTGTCTTCAAGGACTGTATCATGACTCAAGTAGAGTTTTATCAGATCCTGCCATAAAGCAAATGTCTCCTTGATGCTCCCTATCAAGTTCTCCTCAAGTGGGCCGATTGACTGTCTATTTGTGACCAGAAGCGTTATCATCTTATCCCTTGTGCTTTGGGTCGAGCTAGCAAATTTGGAAAAGGTATTCGCACGATCATTCTCAAATTGAGGTACTTGATTAAGGGTGAATTTTTTGAATGATTGTTGTAATTTTCTGACCTTTGCTAGGTAACAGCTCATCATTGAATCCTTGGCCTCAAAATTTCCCTCGACCTGTTCTTCTACCAATTGGGAGTCTATGATCGCAGCCAGATGATCGACGCCTCAATCGAGTGCTATTCTTTCCAGTAAGGAGGGCCTCATATTCTACCTCATTATTAGTAACTGCATAGTCGAGTTTGATGGCAAAACCATACTTCACCACTGTCGGGAAACGGAGAGCTACTCCTACTCCCACTCCTAATGTGTTCGATGATCCATCAACATGTAAAGTCCAAGCGAGAGGGGCTTCACTGCTTTTTTTAGGCAGGTCGACTCGTTCGGTAATGAAGTCCACCAAGACCTATGCTTTGATGGTTGTTCTAGGCTGAAAGGTGATATCAAATTTTCTCAATTCAATGATCCATTTCATTAACCTACCTAATATGTCTAGCTTCGATAGCATTTGCTTTAATAGCTCATTGGTCAGCACTATCATGGCATGAGACTAAAATTATGGACGTAGCTTCCGAGCCACAGCGAGTAATGCCAAGGCAAATTTCTCAATTTTCAAGTAGTTATGCTTCGATCTTTAGAGTGACTTACTACAATAGTAAATTGATCGATGGCTTCCATCTCTAGTCGAGACTAAGATCGAGCTGATTGATGCCTCCGAGATAGCCAAGTATATATAAAGTATTTCTCCAAGTTTAGGTTTTGCGAGCATAAAGGGTGAGGATAAGTACTATTTCAATTCTACCAGAGCCTGATCATATTGTTCGTCTCACTAAAAACCTAACTTCTTGGCATTTCTGAGAATTTTGAAGAAAGGTAAGCTCTTGTCAGCCAATCGAGCAATGAATCTCCTAATTGCAATAATCCTTCTAACCAGCCACTGCACATCTTTGACTGTTCGAGATGGGGCAATATCTAAAACGGCCTGAATCTTTTGTGGATTGGTCTCAATACCCCATTGATTGACCATGTAACCCAGAAATTTACCTCATCAAATTCCAAACGTACACTTGTTTGGATTTAGCTTCAAACCAAATACTCTCAATATTATAAAAGTGTGATTAAGGTCGAGCAAATGATCCTAGGCTTTTTTATCTTTACGATCATGTCGTCGACATATACTTCAATGGACTTACCTATTCCATTCTTAAGCATAAAGTTGACCAGCCTCTAGTAGGTTGCTCCAATATTTTTAAGTCTAAAGGGCATGGAAAAAAAGTAATAAACTCAATTGGGAACCACAAAAGAGGTTTTACCTCTATTTTCGGGGGCTATGAATATTTGATGATACCCTTGAAATGCATCCATCATACTTAATAACTCACAACTAGCCGTAGAATCTATTAGTAAATCTATTCGAGGCAAAGGGAAGAATCCTTAGGGTAAGCTTTATTTAAATATGAAATCATTACACATGCGTCATTGTCTCTCATTCTTTGGGACGAGTACAACATTACAAAGTTAAGATAGATATTGAATTTTAATTATACAACATGCATCTAAGAGTTTCCTGACTTTCTCTTCGATGATCTATGTCCTCTCAACATTAAATGTTCTTGTCTTCTGCTAGATCAATTTGTATGAGGGATTGAAATTGAGGCGGTATACGATCACAGTGGGTTCAATTTCCTGGATGTCCAATACCTTTTAGATAAAGATGTTAATAATTCTCCTCAAGAAATCGACCATAAGACACTCTAAGTGAGGGCCTATATCTGTTCTAATTCGAGTAGTTTTGTTGGGGTTCCCTAATTTCAACTCGATTGTTTTGAACTTCCCAACGGGCTCCACTCGAGTGTCTTCCAACTTTCTCTTCTTTTTAGCTTGGCTCTCCTCGGGTTTCGCTACAAAGGTGTCCTTGAGGTCTTCAATCGTGGTCGAGTTTTCTGCTCGTTTAACTCGATAGAAATGTTGTAACCCGCCAAGCTTACTTGATGTTACACAGCAATTCTGTTGTGCCAGTTGGGGTCAAAAATTTGATCTTCATGTGATAGGTCGACATAATAGCACATAAATTATTGAAAGCTAGTTGATCAATTATAACATTATAGGCAAATGAGGTGTCGACCACGAGATAGTTGATCATCAAAGTCCTTCTTTGGGGCGCTTTCTCAAATGATATTGAGAGATTGATGGACCCTTTTGGAATAATTTTTAACCCCCTAAACCTAACTAGAGAGGTACGCAAAGGTTCAAATTTTAGCTTCCTTAAGTTCATCCTTTTCAGAGTAGAGAGGAAGATGATGTTGGTTGAATTATCGTTATCAATCAGAACCTTTCTCACTTCAAAGTTGGCAATCTCAATAGAGACTACCATAGGATAATTAGTTTTATGGTTGATATTTTTCCCTTTGAGGTGGGCTAGGACGCTGTCAGTGAAAAAGATGGGCTCTGCGTTTATTAATAAATGGAACGTTATTTCAACCTTTAAGGCTTTGGTCAAATTTAACTTCCTTTGAGTCTGCCTCCTTGTTGATTTTGAGTCCTCCCCAGTAGGACCTCCCGTAATCATATCAATTACTCCTTGAATGGGTGGGCAATCATTTTAGGTAGGTTTCTTTCTGTTGTTCTCTTTTATCAGGCTAACCGACCTTTCTCTACGAAAAGTTTGATCTATTTGGCCCACTTCAGCTTGTAGGTCAATAGCCACATATTTTTTAAGATGTTCCTATCTGATGAGCCTCTTAATTTCGTCTTGGATATTAAAACATTCATTTGTATCATGCCTTTTTTGTTTATGAAAGTGGCAATATTTCTTTAATTTTTTCATTGCTTCAGTTTCCATCAGCTTCCTCAATTTCTTGAGGAGATTGTCATTCTAGATGGCAAACATGAGCTCTCTCCTTGGGATATTCAGCGAAGTATAGTCGTGGAAGCACTTTTTTGGAGATCGATCCCTCTCCCTATCATCTCTCTCCTTATTTTTCTTTTTGTCGACCTCAGAGTTTCCAAATTTTAGCTTGTTCATCTTTTCTTTGGTCCTATACCTCTCCACCAGGTCAAGCAATTCCTCCATCGATCGTGGGTGCTCACACACCAAAGTATTGGCGTATTCTTTATGTTTGAGTCCCAAGAATAGCACGTCGATAGAAACTCGATCCTGGGATTGTCTATCTTTAGGACCTTCATGTTGAACCTCATAAAAAAGTCACGGAGGCACTCCTCTTCATTTTACTTGACCATGTGAAGATGAATATGGGGGATCTTCATTTTTGCCGACTGACGAACTAGTGCAGGAATTTATCACAGAGCTAATTGTAAGAGTATATCAACGAGGGCTCCATTTTAATGAACCAATTGAGTGCTATGCCTTGGAATGTGGTTATCAATATTTTTGTGTGGATATACTCATTGTGCCCATGCAGTTGTATCATATGTTCAAACTGCATCAAGTGCTCATTGGGATTTGTTAAGCCATAGTACCTTGGTAGTCCGATCGGGACCTTGGCATTAACGGTGATGCACTCATTGATAATCTCCTGGATAAATGGTGAGCCTCTCTCTCAACGAGACCTTTGGGGGTCCTCTGAGTTGGGCACCCTTTCAGTATTTCTCCTTGAGATCTCGTCGAGGCATCTGTTTATTTATTGCACTTGGTGGGAACTCTTCCCACTCCTCCTAATCAACTTGGGTAATGTTTCAATTAAAAAGAGGCTTTACGCGCTCAGCCGTATTGCGCTATGGGGCTTGAATAGGCTGAGCCATGTGGTCTGCTGATTCATCCATTTTTTTGCATTGGTCATGTCTGGAACATTCAACCCTATCGTGTTGTGGGGCTCGATTAGGTCGAACATGATGGTCTACGGAGTCAGCAATTTTCTCCTTTAGCTCAGGTCACCCCCTCTCTCCTTGGGGGTGCCTGGGGCTAGCTTCTTGTCTGGCTAGAGGCCTCCTAGATTTCGAGCAACCCTGGTTGTCCCAAGGGGAGCTTTCCTTTGGTGGAGGCAGTTGCAGAGTTGCACTGCCAGTTGGGGCTAGCACGGTCGTGTGCCTATTCAATACGACAGAAAGTTGAGCAGAGAATTAGGCAGAGATGTTTTTGCTTATAAGTTGCATTAGTTGAGACATGATCAGCATTACAACTTGTTCATATGGGGTATTGGGGCCTGGGGCATGCGAACTTTGTTAGGGCGGAGGAGGAGGTAGAAATGTTGACCTCTTATTTTCTTCCCTCTCAAATGCGGCTTTTCTAATGTTCACTATTTTCTCAATTGCAATCTCAAGGATTTTCATAGACGATGCCAAAATGATGAGATTGAAAGTTTTATTTGGTGAGTGGGGTAGTGTTTGGGCTGATCCAACTGAAGAGGTCAAACAATCCAACAATGATATTTTTCTCGGGTTAAGATTTGCAATTAACAGCAAACGTCAAACTAGTTGAGGTACCTTTAACTAATGCACTTTGATGCTCAAGTTAGCTCTGACTGAATGAGGTAATCGAGCAGTAGAGTAAGAGTGTATAGTGTATATGGCATATCCGAAAGATAACATGCAGTGAGGTATTTATAACTTTCTCTTGGTGGATGATATGTCTAAGATACCCCTATTAAGTATAGAAGGCTCCTGTCCTTCCTTAGGGGTTATTGGTCATTTCCCATCTTGGTATTATTTTAAGTGGTATCATCTTTTGCTTTTTAGGGTGAATAGTATTCTGAGGGTGCGCCTACCTAACAAGATTAGGGGCAGAGTTGGTGACAAAGGTTGTACTGGGGTGGCATACGTCATTAATGCTGAGGCTCGCTGCTTATCAGAGCATTGAATACGGTAAGGTATGAGTCAACGTCGGAGTGAGTATTCTAGTTGATTATCATTGATCAAACAGGGTGGTCGATCAGAAGGATAGCTGAATGGACAAAGTAGCTTGAGGCCTCCCGTTGGGTGTGGTCGGGAACTATTCGCTCGACCATGGGGTTGTAATCGAGTGAATCAGCCCAGCCGGTTACTAAAGTGTCGTTGGGCCTTGGATGTTAAGTAGGCTTAGAAATCTTTCTAAAATCAATAGCTTGTTGGGTTAAGCCTGTTGAGCTATCCCATATCAATCACATATATTACTCTTTGCATACATACTAGGTATGCATATTTAACACATAAATAAAAAAAAACATTTAATATACTTGATGTTTACACATTACATTGAATAGAAGACGCAAACTACACACATTCCTCCTACTCAGTCTCTTATTCTGTTCTATTAATCAATTTAATTTTTTTATTAAATTAATATTTTATTTTTTTGTCTCACATAATAAATTAACATTAAGTTCATGTGTGTTACTTCGATTAATATTATATTTTTATTTTTATACATAAAAAAATATTAAATTTATAAATATTTTTTTAAGTATAAAAATACTTCAACTACACACACATGTATCAATTAAATGTATCGAGTCAATGAAACATGCATGTAAACCTAAATTACGTAGAAGAATAAAAAATGCTTTTCTCTTCCATCGCTGCCTATTTAATGGAACATCCCTTCCCCCCATGTTCCCTCACAAATCGCACAAAAACAACGGCAGCAGAAAATATGATCAAGTCCAGTTCCTCCACACAGCCCAGTTTTCTCTCCTCCTCTAAACTGAAAATCTACATCAAATGTGGCTATCATTACTTAATCTCCCATGCATTGTACCTTTTCATCATCCCTGCAATTCTTTCCGTTGTAATTCATCATCTTCCCACCCTGGACTTGAATCAAACAACCATAACTCAGCTCCACAGTCACGCAGATCATCTTCTCCACCAAAATGATCTTTTTACTCTTGCCGCCATCTTTTGCTTGTCTTCAGCCTTACTAACAACGTTATATGTTCTCATTAAAGTCGTTCGTCCTAAGAAAGTTTACTTGGTGGACTTCGCCTGCTACAAGCACGACCCGTCTTTCCTTGTCTCAAGGGAGACAATTTATGAGAAAATGTCGGGCTTCCTCAGCCCAGAGAGCTACGCATTTTGTACCAAAGTGGTTGAGAGGTCTGGGGTCAATGATAATCTTTTTGTTTATGGGTGCAAAGATTTTCCACCTAAATCCTCTTTTGTCTGTGGACGGGAGGAGGCAGAGATTGTGATATCTGGAGCTGTGGATGATTTGTTGGCGAAAACAGGGGTGAATCCGCGTGATATTGGGGTGGTAATAGTGAACATCTCTACGTTCAATCCCGTGCCGTCGCTTTCGGCCATGATCGTGAACCGGTATAAGCTTAGAGAAGATGTGCTGAGCTATCATTTGGGTGGCATGGGCTGCAGCGCTGGGGTCATCGCCATAGACCTCGCGAAACGGCTTCTGCAGGTAATGTATGCCATGGCTAGTTAATTGTTTGCAGCTTAGGAAAGATTAATTTGAAGTGCCGAGACATTCAAGAAAATATACTAGGTGTTTTTTCTAAGTTAAAATTATATTGGTGATATCAAATCTTCCACTAAATTATTACTTTAGGATCTTCTATGAGGGCCACGACGTAGCCACTTTTCTCATTTATTCGTTAAAGTATTTTTTATAAAAATAAAAGTTCTAAACACACATGCCAGGAGTATATTTGTAGAGTTGGATCTTTTGTTTAATGATAAATTTAAATACTGTAAAATGATTTTATTTTTGAAAATGATAATCATACATATATATATATATATATATATTCTAATTTCTAAATTGTGAGGCTAATTTATTATGCTAATATACAAGGCGTACAACTAGATTTTTGGTCTAACGATAAATTTTGAATACTATCAAATGATGTTATCTATGAAAACGACAATCATATATTTTTCCTTCAAGTATATCGATTTTGGGGCTTATGATAATATTCAAGACTTACAATAATATTAAATTTTATTCCACATAAAAAAAATTAAAGATATTAAGGCAATCTATGAATTGTCCCTCTCCTTCATCCATTGTAGTGTGTTTTCATAAAAATAAAACCCCTTATTACACATGTTGGCAAGACATAATTTGCTAATCAAGTTAAAATTTTCATATTCACAATGAATTTTGAGTCCATCACACGCACTACTCCGGTCATTTCATCTTTTATGCGGCTATTTTGAATTATTATATAGTTTTAAATACGAGATTGAATAACAATAATCCTTTTACAATATCAACGACGAATGAAAATAAGTGATACACACGATGTGCAGGTACGACGTAATACATATGCCCTAATCATGAGCTTAGAAAGCCCGACATCCAGCTACTACCTCGGCGACGACAGATCCAAGCTCCTCTCAAACTGCCTCTTCCGAATGGGCGGCGCCGCAGTCCTCTTATCCAACCGACCCTCCGACCGCCGGAGATCAAAATACGAACTCAAACACACCCTGCGCACCCACCTCGGCGCCGACGACAAAGCCTACAACTGCGTGATCCAAGAAGTAGACAAAGACGGAAAACTCGGCATGACAATAACAAAAGACGTAATGGCCACCGCCGGCGAGGCCCTGAAGGCAAACATCTCCGCCCTCGGACCATTAGTCCTCCCCATGTCCGAGCAGCTCCTCTTCCTCGCGGCGTTCATCGCCAGAAAAGTGTTCAAAATAAAGGGCATAAGCCCATATGTCCCCGACTTCAAACTCGCATTCGAGCATTTTTGCATCCACGCAGGTGGGAAGGCAGTCCTGGACGAGGTGGAGAAGAATCTGAAGCTGACGAAATGGGAAATGGAGCCGTCCAGAATGACGCTATATAGGTATAGTAATACTTCCAGCAGTTCGCTTTGGTATGAACTCGCGTATGCGGAGGCGAAAGGAAGGATCCGGAAAGGAGACCGCGTTTGGCAGATCGCTTTCGGGTCGGGTTTCAAGTGTGGGAGTGGAGTTTGGCGAGCATTGAGGACTATTAATACTGCCGAGGGGGATAATCCATGGATTGATGACATTGATAAATTCCCTGTTTATTAAGTTAATCTTAAAATATTTTTAAAAGATTTTATTAAGATAATAATATTATTATTAGGGGATTATAGGATATAAAATCCTTCCACGCTTAAGTGAGATTGAAGAAAACTATTTAATGTTCGATGGGACTGGCGACAGCCCTTTGCATGTACGGGGAATATGCACCTCAACCTCATATATGATTGTTGTTATATTTGTACCAAAATAATTAATTGAGGGGTCACATGGTATGTACGTGACTCTCCAAAATATGGCCATAGTGATAATGAAATATGAGTGTGTAATAATTATGTTCTGTCACATTTTAAATGTCCCACGTTATAATACTCAACTGTTTTGTGTAGATATAGATATAAATATGTTTCTAATAATACAAATCTTGTTTTGTATTTAAAAAAAAAAGTGAAGAATTTTAAAATTATTTATTATTTATTTCTTTTTTCACATATTGAAATGCGTTTTTGTAGGGAAAAAGATTTTTTCATCATATATGTTAGAAAAATAATACCTTGTAGAATTGGGCTTTTAAATCATGTCTGACAATGAATTTGAGTACCACTAATTAAATTGGGTCGTTTAAGAGAGAATGACAACCCGCATGTCTTCCGAATTAAGCCCCCTCAAGGAACTTATAATGATATCAACATCTCATACTGAAGGCTTCGAGCGCTTGCATCAATTTATTTAGGTGTGTTTACTGGTCGGATTGGTTCAAATTTGAGAAAAAAATGAGTTCAAACCAATCAAATTTAACTTATTTGGATTAATTGATTTTGTAATTTGGCTAATTAGGTTGGTTTGGGTAGCCAAATTGTGAAAAAATAGCAAGCCCAACTATAATGACTCCCATGAAGATAAAGTCATATTAATGCCCAAAGATCCCAAAAAGTCATGAAAGGTCAATTTAACGCGCCATTTGAAGATTGATTGACCACTTTTATATGAAAATCCATTAACTATGTTGAAAACCAATCAAAAAGAGAATCAATAAACAAAAAAAGGAAAGCATTTAACGAATATATGACACGTCTTTGAATTTTCAGCTCTCTTTGAAAAAACAAATATGAAAATCCCTTATTCTAGAATTCTTCCTCCACCTGCCAAATTTGAGAATAAAGGCTGGTGGTGCTAGTGTGTATTGTGGCGGTATTGTCTGGTGGTGAAGGATGAAGAATAGATATGGTGAAAGAGACAAATGAGGGGGGACAAGAGAATCAAGCGAGATGAAAGATGAAAGATTAAAGAATAGAGAGTGAAGAACAAAAATAATAAAAAGTGAAAATAAGTAAATTATTATTTTTTAATTAAGTCATTGAGTCGGATCAGATTGGTTTAGGTAGGTAAATATGAAATTTAAAAATTGAACAAATTGCAATTGAATTTGATAGGATTTTACCATATTATCCGAAATCAAATTAAACAAATTAAATTGATTTGTTTCAAATCATTAGATTCATCGAATAAATCCAATCAAATGAACACCCCTAAATTTATGAGCTATTTTTTCGCTTTTAGTACTCATTAAAGCAGTATCTCTTTATAATGACAAAATTATTCATCATGGGCACGTTTGATGTCATGTAATTGGCAAAATAGTGGAGTCTGATAGACAACTATCGATTGTTTGATGTTGAAGACTAGATTTGCGGGCCAGCCTATAAAATTGAAGAAGCCCACTACTGTAGACAACATTAATCATTATTCAAGTAGCAACTATGTTGATGCGATTAATTAATCCTAATTTGACTTTTTCATTTTGTCATAAAGTCCTTACTAATTTTATTTCTTCAGCTGTCGTTTCATTTACGCCCTCTATGGCAAAAAGTCTACGATATTAGTTTGCAAATTAAATATACTATTTGGTTGCAATAGTTTAGTGGGTTGCGGTTATGCAATCTCATGCATTTTGAACAAACTTCTTTTCGTAGATTGAAAAAAAGAAAAAGAGAAAAAGCACCAAGCAAATGAACTTCTTTTCTTGGATACCTAAGAGCAAGAGGAAGATAAAATAAACAAATTTACCTTAAATATCACTTGGGATATATGCATGTAGCCCAATTCCACATAGCAAAAATATCATTTTTGATATACCATAGTTAACAAAAGTTGTTCATTTTAGTTTTATAATTATTTGTTTTTATGTTGGTGATTTTTTATGTGAATTTGGTAAATTGTCTCTTCTATAGATTTTTTTGTTGACTAAACACACCAAACATGAGCAGTTGTCAAAGTACCATCACTACAAAAAATGAGACATCAACTACGGTTAATTCATAGTTGATGTTAAAAATTAATAGTTTTGACTATGAAATTGTCCTAATCAAGTTAAAAGTTGATATTTTCGTAACTAACTCTAGCTACGACCAATTCATAGCTAATGATCATTTTTTTTTATGCATATATTAATTTTAATATGAATAATGCATAACTAGTATGTTATACTCTAAAAGTACAATGTTCCAGATTAATATAATTAATAGTTTTTGCTGATTATAACTAAAAAATTATATTTACTACAAAATTCGTAGCTATATTTTGTAGCTATAGTTTCAAAATTAAGTTTGTAATAGATATTTAATTTTTCGGTGATGCATATATTACAATCTCTTTGAATCCTTTATTATATTTTTAAGGAAAGTTTATGCAATCTGGACAATATAGGCCCACAAAACAAGTGAAAACATACAGGGAGAAAATCCAAAACAGGTTTAAGTTATTGAAAACTCCATGGTACCATGCTGGCGCACGACCAACTCCATTTACCAATGCGTTGAATCCATACATGAGATGCGTACAATCTTATAAAGTCATTCCAAATATAAAATTATTAATTATATATTTTTAATTTATATTCTTAATTTTTATGTTTATAATATTAAAATTATTTTATATAATATATTTTTTTAAAAATTTTTTTTATGTGGTTTTGTATTACATTATATTAATAGAGACAAATTAGTAAAAATAATGTAGCAGTAAGTATCAAATACATCATATGAAATTATTGAAAACTTAAATAGTACTTAATGCATATGTCAATATCTCATATCAAATAAAATAATAAATAATTTAATATCATAAAATCACCTATTATTACAATAATCGCTATTATTTAAATTTTATATCAAACATGATGTATAAATACTGAATAATAATATTTCAAAAAATTAATCATTTCATATGTAATGATGAATTTTAGTACGAAACAACATTTTTGATTGAATAATTTAATTAGAAGTGGGACCATCATTCAAATGAAGTAAAGAAGCATAAAATATATGATGATTAATCCCCTAATATTGTCTTTAACAACGAACAAACAATACTACATAGGTCGTTCTGGGTGTATATGACGGTTAGTGGCTTATGTATATCTTTTCGCAAAATGATTGGATGCTGAAAGAAAGGATCATGTCCGTCTATAAGAATTAATGTCTGCTGGCTTTTAATGCTCTCTTTGGTTCAAAGTTCATATTTCTTTTACTAGTATGCAAAAATATAATTATTTTAATTTCCTAAAGTAAGAAATTAAATCATTTAATACATGAGTTACTTTATTTTGTTGATCATATTTCGGTAATTTTAACTTTTAAAATTTCAAAATGTAACACTTTATATGTTATGTGATATATGACGATTTAATAGGCCCAACGCAATAAGACAGGATCGCGGGTGGAAGTGAGCTTTTGGTAGCCCAAATTGGTTACAGGCCCAACTTGTTATGGGTTGGCAGACAATCCACCATCTTTTGACCTTGAGATCCTTATATCTAGAGTAGATGCCAGCACCCGTCCAACTTGATGAGGTTACGATCGACCACCGTCTAGACATGCGGACTCTCCCCCTACTTATGGTGACAGTAAGGTTACTTGGTGTCGGCTAAATGTAGGGATACCTTGTCATGAATTATCCAGTTGACCAAAGAGGTCGACAAAAGGCGACAGCTTCTCTATCGTATTAAATAATTTGCCAGACGGCATGCCTCCGTATTAATGGTGTGTGCCACTGCCCATACCGCCTTCTATAGTTGCATCAGACTATCGCACCTCCAATATACCACATTGTCTTGGAAAGCTGAAGGCGGCGCCACCTTAAATAATATAGAAAAGGGAGAAGACTCAAAGGACCTTATGTGGAGACAAACACCCTTCCTTTATGTCAAGGGCATCAAAGACATATCAATCCCCTTGGGAAGGTTATAAATAACTTTGGCCAGCCTCTTGGAAGGTGTGAACATTATCACCCTAAACTTTCACTCTGCTGCTCTACCTTTTTAGTCACTTCTCTGACTTGAGTATCGAAATGTCTTAGTCAAGGACTCCTCGACTAGCTTGATATTTGTTGTTGGTTGCAGGACTCGACCCCCATACTTTCCCAAGCATACCTTTCGACTTGCCTTCTAGTTGACTACATTGGATCTCAGGTCATCGTACCTATAGAACAAATTTTATCCCCATCACTATGTAATGTTTTTTAATTTTTTTTTCAATTAATAGTAAATTACTTATTAATATAACCAAGAATGATTTTATCTATACATACGCAGTTGTTGTTTGCATTGTAAATTATTAACTCGTCAATTAATATACATAAGGGTATATATATTTAATCGTTTAACTCAAAAAGAAAAAAAGTCAAGTTGATTTGTATAGCTATAAAATTATTAAACCTACAATTTTGGGATGAAAATAGTTATAATTATGCAGAAAGTTAATTCAATATATGTATTTATAATTTATGATGGTTAAATTATAATGAATAATAAAATAACAAGTTCATATAATTAATAATTGTCTTGTTTTCAGATACATATCATATGATGTTGTATAATGCAAGTACTATCTAGCAAGTGCTCATGCTAGTGTAGAATATTAGTTGATTAACTGTCACTATAAAAAAGGTTAATATTGTGACAAAAAATAGGATATAATATAAAAATTATCATTAATGATATATATTAAGTGATAACAATTTTATTTTTTCATCAGTGACATGTTTTTAAGTGTTTTTCCACAATATGGTTTAATAGTAATTATAAAATTAATTATATTTATATTGTCACCGTTGATAATTAGTGGTACACATGCAATAACAATGTAGTGATAATAAAAATTTCATGAGAATTTCTGACAAGATTTTTATTCATTGAGTTGAAGAATCAACATACATTGCACCTAAGGATTACATATTGAAGAGATTTTTCTTCGACAAACTACTAAAAGCTCTCTTCGACAAACTACTAAAAGCAAATTACACTCTGTAAGGCCTTAATTTCCTTGATACGTGTTTTCTTAGCTGCTGCTATTTCTTGTGCTAGCTGCTTCAGGCTTGGATGGATACATATGTATATATCGACGCAGAGTCTTGGCTTTATCACACACAAAATAGGACAGTAAATTTGACATAATTTAAGTTCAATAAACCAACTATATATATACTATCATGCATTTTGTAGAGACGGTGAAACAAATAAGCTGTAGGATCAGATTACAATAGATAATCAATGCATTTTGCTCTACAGGTGGTGCTTCACTATGTTCACAGAAGAATTGGAGAAATTACATAATATCAAAGTGAGAATCGATGTTTATCATAATGGTGTGATCAAATTAAGTTGCATGCATTATTTTGTTGGTCGTAAAATCGAACCCCATAAGGCCATCATGTTGTAAAAATATTTTGGAACCCCATAAATGAATAGTTCAAAATTAGCATGCATGAATAAAGGTTGTCTTTATGTCTGAACTCTAAAATCATACCAACAGATAACCATGAAGCGTTTATTGTTTTGATGCGGCAGAAAAAAGGCGAAATTCGATATATAGTATATACAACCTAAGACAGTTGCACCAGTTGAAAGCATTTCCCAACAGATACTGAAGTTAAGACCTTTGTCCCGTATGTTTTCGCACATTAAATATATAATTCACATGCATCCGACATAATTACAAATTACAGAATAAAATAATAAAACAAAATATAAATTCTTATGTGGATTTAAGGGTGTTAAAATTCAACCCAACCCAACAACCCAATCATGATCCACCTAAAAAAAAAGATTTGAATTTGATATTTTTGGATTTAGGTCAAATTGAATTGGTTGTCAAATTGACCCAAAGTATAAAAAAAATAATAATAAGATTAGATTAATTTCAAGTCAACCCACTAAACCTGAAAATAAGCTAGTGGTTCAATAACTTGATAAACCTTATCCAACCCAATCTAATTCACGTAAAAATAATTGGAATAATATATTATACCATATATAAAGCACTGGATTTAGACTCTAAGTTTCCTAGGATCAAGTTATGAATTAATATGGGGAAGACCCTATTACTCTAACAGGGACAATTCTTCTGATAAATGGGCCAAGCTGTTCATCTAGTGGGCTGAATTATTAATGTAATGCAACCAGTTGGATGGAGTTGTGATATTAGCTCCGGATTGATAGTAAACCGCGGAAAAGTTAATAAGTCCAGAATGGGGCTGAGGCTACAGGTTCAAAGACGACTGAAGCCCATGAAGTGCTTGAATTAAAATCCAGATTTCATAACATGTTGAGGTAGTATAGGAAATGAATTAGAATTAAGATATGGGTAATTGGCACTTTGCATCCTAAAAACACATTTAATAAACACTTTGTATTATCAAAACACAAAAAGAGCATAATATTTCCTGAAAATATGTTTCTTTAGGCAAGTTGCACTCTAAATAATTTCTGTTAAAACAACTCAATTCAAATAACACCTTCTAAGGTTACTCTCTCACCTAAACATTCAAAATTTACTTCATTTTTTTTGCCAAAAAACTGATCCACTTAAAAAAAGAACAAAGAGTGTTGTTCTTCTCAAAATTGACTTGAGGGTTTTCTTCATAATTGTGTAATCACCATCTCAAAACTCTAAATATTCAAAAATTGGCCTTAAATTTCGATTATTATCAGAAACATGGTATGGAAATTCTTCAACCTCCGGAATATGGTAAGAATTCTTTTTTACTTGCAATTTTTTTGGGTTGAAATCATCTTTCTCTAACAAGCCTCGTTCTATATGCTTTTATTTAATCAACTCTTTATTTCTATGGGATTTGATAGATTGTATTAGATTGAATGATGCATTGCTTAAAAAGTAGGAATTTTTTGTACAAGATTGTTGTCTTGTAATTGTGCAACAAAAATAACGAGGTTTCTAACTAGAAATGGAAGACTTGAAGCAAGTTGCAATTTGGTCTGAAGGTAGCTTTGGTATTAATATAATGCTAATCAATGTTTGAGAAATTAGACCGGTCATCGAATCAGTAGCCTTATTGGTTATCAGTTCAATTGGTGTGATGTCATTATTATATTTAATATTATATGAATATATAAATAATATCAAAAAAATATATAAGAGAAACAAAAAATTGCCTAGTATTTATTAAACTTTCTGCAAGCTCTGCTCTACAATAATATATATACATCAATTTAAAATATTAAATCATGAAGCAAGTCTTGTGAGAGAATATCTTTATAGAATCTATTATAACTTACAAAAATAACAAATACTAACTCAAATAACAAAAAGGTTTCAAAACATAAATTAATACCAATATTACAATAGCAACAAAGTCACGATGCACAAATCTTTAATTATCTTGAAACCTAGTTCTTGAATTTGGGATTGGAATTTGATGTTTGGAGAAAATTTGAATGAGAAAATGAAAGAAGAAACAAAGTAAAGAAGTTTGAACTCTAAAGAAAAAATAATAATAAAGAAATTTAACCTCTTTTGTTTTTAATTTTTATTTAAAAAAATTATTATGATTTAAAATAAATATGGATTCACCGGTTCAATTGGTTGCATTGGTTTGAATTGATTTTTTGATCAATTGGCTTTAATTATCAAACTAAACTGGAACCTTTGCCAATTCCCCCGATCCGGTTTCTTGAACACTTTGCTAACATGTTGGGATTTTTTATTACCATATCACACTTTCCACACTTATGGTTTTGAAATTGTCTTATTAAATAGAATTGTAAATAAATATTCGAAAATTCATTTATCGTTTGCATTTGAATCTGTTAATGGTGCTATTATTTGCATCCGTTTAAAGCGAATATTATCCATATCCAATTAATATACATCCTACTGTAAACGGATACGAATATGGTAAATGTCTATCTGATCTTTTTAATATCCACTCTCAATACATATCCGTTTATATATTCGATTATGTGTAATTTAAGTAAATCTATTATCTATACATAATAAATTATTTTTATTTTTTCAATATGAAATTTCATAATCTATATAAATGAATATATGTATAAATTTTTATTTTGTTTCTTTTGATGTGTTATATTATGTATTGAAGATTGTTATTTCTTTTGATTCTTGAGGCAATTTGTATGCTTGTTTGTTCTTTGGAGTATGCTAATTTTATTGTTCATTTGTTATTTTTTCTAGATTTTATTATGTTATTTATTTGATTATTTTTTTAATGAAATTTATTAGAAAAAAATATGCATTTTATTATAAATTAACGGATTTAGATATTTGGACATCTATAAATGGATATTCAAATATTTATAAATGGATATTTAAAATAATTATAATTTGATAAGGAAATATCCGAATTCGAATAATATTCGGTGGATATGCATTCGAATGTTATTAAAAAATACATATACTGATATTATAAAATTTAAACGAATATGAATATAAATACAATCTATTCGATCCGTTTAATATCCGTTTGTAGCTCTATTATTAAATTATGCTAAGAAAGTTGTTTAAAAGTATTTGGACATTTTTGTCCTTGCCCAAATTGAGTTGTTTTGACATAAAATTACTTAGGGTGTAACTTGCCAAAAGAAACATATTTTCAAGATGTATTTTGCCATTTTTGTATTTTGAGGGTGTAAAATATTTATTAAATATGTTTTCAGGGTGCAAAGTGCCAATTACCTTTAGAATCCAAATTTACTGATGTTAGCATTGAAGAATTTTTGTTGGAAAAATTCCAATATGCATAAACTTGGTCAGATATTAAGCCTAAAAACGTGCAGAATTTAGGCTTTACCTCACACATGTAGAAAGAGGACAAGGAGTTTGATGTAATGCAAGTCAGATAGACCCATTATATACCATCATGCATTTTATGGAGGCGGTGAAGCATATAATCTAGAAATAGAATTTTCCATGCTACCTCAGATATTAAACACTTTTTCCTCTATAAATGGTGTTTCAGGATGTTTAAACTGTGTCGAGTGATGTGCATAGAATATTTTTCCAAGGCAAATACGCATCATACCTATCCAGGACGATAATATGCATTAAATGTCAAAGTGAGCCGCACAAGTGACATCAAACTTGGGATGTTTATCATGATCGCGTGTCCAAAATTTAGTACATTATTTTGTTGGTTCTAAAATCGAGCCAAGGATATATAAAACTACACTTGAAAAGTCAAATATATATATATGTTCATCATGCTGCAGAAATTCAGGACCCCGTCAATGAATAGTTCCGAATGCAGGATGCGCAAAAAAATGTGTATTTGTCTTCAATCTCCAGAAATTTCAAAGGTTGCCTTTATGTCTTAAATATCATGCTAACAGATAAGCATTTATTGTTTTGGTGCAGAAGGAAAAGTCAAAAATTGATAGCATGTATAATCTGAGACAGTTGCGTCACTTAAAAGCATTTCCCAACCGATTTTGTAGTTAAAACTTTTGTCCTACATACTTTTGATCATCAATGATGCTTGCGTTAGTTCATGCATAAACCTACTCCACTTTGCACTTAAGATGGTCCAAGAAAATGATTAAGAAGCAAGGAAAATTTTAATTACCTGGGATGAGAAATCATTTCTATATAAGCTTGAGGGGCAAGGTCACTAGATTGCCACGAAACCACACCATGAGTGCTGCAAAAGAACACTGCAATAACCAAGATAGCATCAGTCGAACTCATGGAAATGGAAACCACTTGCAAATTGAGTCGGTTTTACTTCCCGGCTTGCCAAACCATCTAGCGCAGCTTTGTCTTTCAAATCTCCAACCTTCCCTCCTCTACAGTGTCTGCAAGTCATGGCGTCGCCTCATCTATTCTCCCGAATTTCCTCCGTTTTTCTCTCTTTATGCTCTCCTGGGCCAAACTTCATCAATGGCCTCTTCAGTCAGTTCTGTCCATAGCCAATGCCAATCACACTCAATTGGATTCTTCTGCTTTGACCCCATCTCATGGAAATGGAGATCTCTCCCAAGCCCTCCATGTGATCCCCCTCTTCGCCTCCTACGCCGGCATCCATCTTTCATATCAAGAGTTCTTCCAATCCAATCCATAACAGCATCAGGCCGTTTAGTTCTAATAGCTGCCAGCACTCACAAGTTTCTCCCGGCACTCACTCGTCCATTAGTATTCGACCCTTTATCCTGTAAGTGGCACTTTGGACCTCTGTTGTCCACTCCTCGGCGGTGGTGTGTCACTGGCTCGATTCATGATGCTGTATATGTGGCAAGCGGTACAGGCGCACAATACCATGGTGATGTAGCAAGGTCTCTCGAGAGATGGGACATGTCGAAGAAGGAAACTGACTGGGATTGGGAAAAGAAGGCGCCACTCAGAGATGGAAAGTTTAGTAGAGAAGCCATTGAGGCACTTGGATATAGAAGCAAACTTTGCATGGTAAATGTGAAGGGTAAAGCAGTAAAAGAAGGAGCCGTTTATGATGTTGTAATGAATCAGTGGGACGAAATGCCGAGGGGAATGCTGGGGGGATGGAATGGGCCAGCAACCGTGGACAGTGATGTTATGTATGTTGTAAATCAGGAAAGCGGCTCGCTAAGCAAGTATGATGCTGATAATGATAGGTGGGAAGAGTTGATTGAGCCCTCGGAGTATTTGAAAGGAGCTGAGAATATATCAGCAGGCGGCGGAAAAGTCTGCGCTGTTTCAGCTGATGGTGGGAAAATTATTGTGGTGGACATTCTGACAAGGCCGCCTAATGTTTGGATTTTGTGTCCCCCTCAAGCAATGGAAGCCATCTCTGTCCATATATTACCAAGGATGAGCCTCCCAGAATACTGAGCAATTTTCTGATTTTGATTTAGGTCTCCAAAATCTGCAACAATGTAAGAGAAAATTAAACCATTTGCAAGACAGAAATTCCAGTTTTCATGACAAAATAAGCAAGATAGATGAGTAAAGATTGATTTATAGAAGTATGTTCTCTTCTTTTTACTTACATAAGTTTTCAATTTTTTCCACGTCTCATTCAGAATGTTCATCCTCCAGTAATAATCAGGAGGCAGAGTTAATCAACAGGATGCCAAGAAATTGAGGGTAGGTAACTATTACCTGCAATGTTTATATTAAACTTTGCAGCTGCAAGAAAGCTAAAGATCATTCTTTTCATCTACAAGAGTTAAGATATAATTACATAAAACTTTTTCCTTTAGACCTTGCTCTTGCCAGCAGGTCTGCAGGATTTAAAGCTCAGTAGCAATATCTTCTTTCAGCAGCACCAATCAAATAATAATACAGGAATTAGGTTTCATATACTGTTACATAACAGTAAAAGACTGTCTTTCTCTGATCCCTCACTCAATTATTGCTTCATGAGATTCTATGTGAATAATTTCAACACCTTGAACTCCAGAGTCCAAGAAATATTCAGCACATAGCTCAGGGATTCAGGAGGAAATGAAGCAAAACAAACAGAGTGTTATAGTATTCCACCGAGTGCTTACATATGTTAGGAAGCAAAGTCAAAAGTTTCATCCAAACAAAAATAGTTCAATAGAAAATCATCGGTCACTGACTAGTTGGTTCACTGCATATAGACAATGGTCAGGTATGTCTGAGCTTGTTGACATAACCAATCATTGCGAGGATTTAGTCATGTAATAATATAGTGAATCGATAGCTTTATATGTGGAACTTAGAAGACGTTTGCCATTGGAGTAGCTTCCAAGTTAGCCAACTTGAGTGGACCACACATTTGATGAAGAAATCAACAGTCTTTACCATCAGCTGTTTGGCAAAGAGTTTCCCAAAAGCCAATCAAGGGTCTGCAGTATTGGTCAAGATTTACTTTTTGGCAAAAGCAATGTGCACCCCACATAGACAATATCCAAAACCCTGCATGAGATTGCTTAAAACTTACCGTCAGAAACAAAAAGAAAGAATAACAGAACCAATGAGTCTTTTGGTATGAATAACTATTAGGGTACATAATAGCTACCAAGAAAATTCCAAGAGGAAACCTTTCAATTGGAATATGCCAAAATAAGTGGTTTTAGAAGCCAATTGGGAAAGTCTCAATTCTTGTGAATAACTTTACTGCAAACTTTTCAACCACTCCAAACTTTATGATTCCTCCTCAAACTACTCCCACCATCTCTTCTAGGACGTTATATTATGCCTATGATTTTATCAGAACTAAAACCAAGCAAATATTATTTTGTATGTCTTGCTTACCTATCCACTAAAGGTCATCTCATGACTTGGAAAGGAACCTAAAAGCTGCAGTAGAATCCTTAAACTTTTTGGAATAAATCCAGTGTCTCAACTACTTGGTGCGTGGATAGCTTTGTAAGACAAATGTACATGTGAACGTATTCTCTAGATTTTCTTTTAAATATATGTGGTTAGATTGTTCATTGGAAGTCTTACATTGCAGCTGCCACATATAAATCTATTTTGTATGAAAAAGATAATGTTTTACTTCCTTTTCACATTAATACAATAAGATGAGGCCACTCATAAGAATATATCTTGACTATCGTGCAGTGCAATTGTACCATAACCAGACACATGTCTAAAGGCTAAAGCAGAAATAAGGAAATAGCAACCACTTCCTAGTCTAATTAATAGGCCACGAGAAGCTGATCTCAAAGTTATCCTTTATCCCTAATTTTTCCTACCAATTTGATCATTTATTGTCATGCATATATTGGGTTACAAAAATTATTAACAGCATGAAGTCTTCAAGCATTTGATAGGACACAACTTTACAAGATAAAGTATTTCCAGCAGAAATTATATTCCATGATATTCTTCTTCTAAAGATTGACAAGATCCCCCAAAAACTAATGCCATATTACGAATTTTGTGAGAAAAAGGAAAAAAGAAAGGCCAACGGGCAAAAGCTAAAGCACAATGTTACATCAATTGAAGTATGAAAAATTTTCCTTAGTATTTTCCTCACTAAAATCCAAGGTCCAAAGTCCAAGCACATGGTAAATGTTTATATCTGGAAACATGGTAAGAGCAACTGTTTATTTATATCTAGACTAAATTTTGTTAGCATGAACATGGAAACTATTTGAAAGTGGTAAGCTGTGATATAAAATTTAGCTTTCACATCAACCATCTAAGAGACTAGGATAGCAATCTTGCTGTGGATATTGTTTTGAAATAGAAGAGGCAACTTTGCATGCTTCGCAGCAATTCACAAATTTCTACGGTCAAATTCTTGTCCCTTTACAACTAATGGAAGAAAAATGAGATCATGCCTTAAATTATGCATACCAAAAAAGACACAAAGAGCTGTAAGGATGCCTTCATACCACTACACAGTTTGCTACTTTTTGTCATGTTTGCTCTTAGACATTTATATAATCCTCAATCATGTGTAATGGTTTTGGATATGTTGTAGAAGGTATATGAGACTTTTCAGTTATGTGTAATGGAACTACTAAACTGTCAGGTCATATCTCTATGCTTCTCTCGTTACTCAATAGAAACAAACTACAGCCAGTGAAATAATGAACAGAAAAATGTACACTCACTTACCAAACAAAGAAACTCTATGGTACTAAACTGTTCAGAGAAAAATCTGCTTTTACCTCTTCACTTTCATGTAAACACATGACCACCGAAGTTCCAGCGAAGTATAAATTTGATATAATCTACATAAATACTTGTCTTTTCCAGGAAAATGTAGAGAGATGTGCCTGTTCAACCTGTCATCTTTTAGTTCACCAGCAGAAATCACTACAACATCAGCATCCAGCCTTTCTCAAGACATTAAAGGATTTTCCTGGCAAAAAACTGCCCCTTCAAGATCCTGCGGAGGTCAGTGTGAAACACCATTCAATGAGAGGTATAAGACCAAATTTTGCAGTCACAATTTACAGAGCCAAAATTCTGAAACTCTTGACAATGGAGCAAAGTATGCTTTGATGGACAAACAACAAGGAGTTGAAATGAATCCTCAATGCATGTCCACCCCAACCTCCTCAATAAGTACAGAAAGTCCCTCCAATTCTTTATATATGTCTTTGATTCGACTATGAGACTTATCATTATATGAGAAGCAAGAAACACTTCCATTTATATCAATCCAGCTACATCCGAGTTCTTTCTTTAATTGCTTTTGTTTCAGTTTTGCTCTGATTTGTGCAGCATCTTTCCACATACCACGTGCAGAATATATATTTGATTGAAGCACGCACATCCCAACATCACAAGGTTGATAGCTTAAAATTTTTTCTGCAATTAAATCACATAATTCATAATTTTCATGCATGCTACAGGCACTAAGCAATGCTTCCCAGGCATAGGCCGGTAGATCCGAAGGCAATTGATTGATTAATTTGAAGGCTTCAGCAAGCAAGCCTGATCTGCCAAGGAGATGAACTATGGATGCATAGTGTTCTGGCTTTGGACACAGATTCCCCCTCTCCATTAACTTTAAACATTTCCAACCTTCACTGACTAGTCCAGAATGAGCACAGGCGGTGAAGAGGACTAAGAAAGTGACATGATCAGGTTGGCATCCAGCATGAATCATACAATGAAAAAGATCAAGGGCATCCTCGGCAGAATAGTGATGTGCTTGGGCCACAATCATGGCATTCCATGCTGCAGTATCATGATTTTGCACTGTTTTAAATACTTGAGAAGCATCATTTATGAAGCCACATCTAGAATACATGGATATCAATGAACTCATCACCATGCTATCATCTTCATAACCAATCTTGACAACAAAAACATGCATTGCTTTTCCCCAACTCTGCATCACAAGAATACCACAGACAGAAATCAAGCAGGTTAAGGTACCCTGACCAGGCATGAAGCCATCAGACAACATGTGTACATACAAAACTAATGCCTCCTCACTTTGGCATCCAGAAATTAGAGTGTTCCATGAGGTCTCATCCTTGCTAGGCATCTCCTCAAAAAACTTGCGAGCCGTGATAATATCATCTTCCTGAAGATATCCCCGTAGCATTATATTCCATGAAAATACATTCCTCTCTGGCATTCTCATAAATATATCAAGAGCATCTTCTAGTTTTCGATTACGAACAAAACCAGTGAGCATTGAGTTCCATGCAATGACATCCTTGTGGGGCATTTTATCAAATAATTCTCGAGCCAATTCAATTCTTCCGTGACCCAAATAACCCTTAATCATCACAGTCCAAGCAACAGTATCCTTCTCAGGCATCTCCTCAAACAATCTCCTAGCTCTATCCACTTCCCCCACCCTCATGCAACATGTTATCATACTGGTCCAAGAAACCACATCACGTTTGGCCATTCTCATAAACAAATCATATGACTTGTCAATGTGCCTTGTTTCACCATATCCTGTCAACATAGCATTACAAAGCAACAAACTTTTAGTTGAAGCTTCATTAAACAAGCTCTCAGCTTTGTTCATAGCCCCGTACCTAAAATATCCTTCAATCATCATTGCCCAAGAAACGTCATTCTTCACCGGCATGTCATCAAATAATTTTCGACCTTCCTCAATCCTGCCGCAGCTCACATATCCCGAAATCATAGAATTCCAGCACACGACATTCTTCTTTTTGACTAAATCAAACAACTCTCTTGCCTCTTCCAACCGACCGTTCTTTGCATAACCACTTAACATGGCAGTCCATGAAACTACATTCCTAATGGGCATCGACTCAAAGACTTCACGAGCCTCACAAATCATCCCATTCTTAATATACCCTGAAATCATGCAGTTCCATGTGACTACATTCTTGTGAGGCATTTCGTCGAACAGTTTGCGAGCACTCTTTGCATCTTGTTTCTTGAAGTAGCTTGTGATTTTTGAATTCCAATGGAATAAAGAGTTCGCTTCAAGTTGTAAAGAACGAATTTCACAGTACGCATTACGGAAATTTTTGCAGATGAATGGCCTGCATTTGAATTTTACAAACATATGTAGAAACAATTTAATAAATATTGCTGAATTTATGCAAACAACAGAAAAAACAGTGCCCAAAGACAATGGTAAAATTATTTAGACTTTATATATATATATATATATATATATGTTTTCCTGTTATAGCAATTATGAATAATATTATCATGACGTATTTGATTTTGGTAAGCTATAATAAATTGGGTTGGTTGATGTTTTCTGATAAAATGTATCTTTCTCCGCTCTTTTATATTTTGATCATTACGTGGAAAAAATTTTGCAACGATAAATTTTTTAGGAGAAAATTTAAAAAATATGTCAAGTGTTTTTTTTATTTTGAAAAAATATAAAAAATAATTTGAAAATAAGTTATTTATTTATTTTATATTTTGATAAGAGACAAATTTTATTATAAATATCAAATTAATTATTTTTTTGTTAGGTTTATAGGGTGAAAATGATTTTTTTATATATTATATATATTTATGATTGGAGATTTAAAAAAATAAATAATATTATATTATATAAAATTATATCATCTTAAACTATTTATTAAACAAATAAATATAATATTTAATTATACATAAAATATGAAACATAATTATTATATAAATAACAAGCTATTTAAATAAATTAATCTAATTGATTTAATAAGTTATTTAATTACTTTAACTTATTATTTAATTAATACATTATTTAGTAAAAATATACTTAGTAATAATTAAATAATTTTACATAAATTTAATTATTTCTCTCAACAATTACTTTAAGCATATCAATATTAATTTATTAAACTTAATAGATTATTAAATAAATATCATCCTTAATCAAATTTTTTATTATAATTTTAAATAAATGAGAAGATTGATATTTAATGAAGAATAGTTTTTGAAGAAGATTAATTTATTTATTATATCAAATTAAAACATCTTAAGTTATTTATTAAATGATCAACTATAATATTTCATCAATACATTAAATATTAAATATAACTAATATATTATTTAATTAGTAAGTAAATTTAATTAATTTAATATGTTATTCAATAAATGAATTATTTAGTAATAACATAAATAATATTTAATTAAATTTAATTTATTTTTAAAATAATTAATTTAATTAAATTTGTAAATATAAATTTTATAATTTTTTAACTAGTAAAATTTTAATATTTTCATATATATAGATATATACATATATATAGATGTGTGAGATAAGGGAATAATAAATAAATGAGTGATGTGATAAGTAAAGTAAGAAAATAAGGGGGTAGGTATGGCTTTTAGGGTATAGAGTTTTTTGGGTGAATTGTGAGGAATTTTTTAAGAATAAAATTTGAGTGTTTTGAGAGAAAATTTAAAAAATATGCTTTCATTCTGCAATTTTTTTTAGGGTTGAAATTTTTTTTGGAAAAATACAAAAGAACATAGTGTGACATTTTTATGTTCTATTTTACAATTTTTCACTTACTAGCTATGAATATTACAATAATTAAATAAAAAAAAGCAAGTGCCATTAGAATAGTTAAAAAAATATTGATTAATACTTAATATATGAAATTATTCTATTTGGTCACATATAATGCATTATGCAATCAATGCTAATCTTGGAACATATGTTGAAAATCATTAGGACAAAACTATAACAAAATTTTAGTAATTCAATTTTCTTTTACTAGTTTGGTTAGAATGATAAAGTGGGATACAGTTTTTATCCCACTTTATAATTCATTTAGTTAAAATGATAATAAATACTTGAACCCATATAAATACCAAAAGTTTATATGTGCAACTTTCATAATAAATTGAGTTGCCACCCCCATAGGTTTATTTATTATGCTAACCAAATTATATTACAATAATAAAAAATTACACAAATTATCATACGATAAATAATCGTGAAATAACTTAAAAATTCAACCAAACTAGAGTGTATGATTAACTTTATGTCCATACTTAGGACTCGTTTGCTTGCTATAATAGGATTAGGTGATTGATAAATGTAAAATTCATTATTTAGAAAATATATTAATATTTTGTTTGCTTGTTTGGATTATTAATTTGGATATTCTAATTTTAATATAGTAAGTTATTTATATGTTTAGAATTGTAATTTATAATAAGTATGAAATATTAATTTTATCCTCAATCTTCTTTTAATAATTAAATTATCTTCGCTAAAAAGGTTTATATATATATATATATATATGTAGTATTGTAGTGAGTAAGTCTCAAATTTTAAACTTTTTTTTTTTCAAATAGTTTATAGTTTATAGTTTATTAGTACCTGAAAAATAGTTGATTTTTATTTTGAAAAAGTAATTAACTTTCAAATTTTATAAAATCATAAACTTCTCTCACAAATTAAACTATTTTATATTTGATACGTTTATACATATTAATTTGTAATTTTACAACATAAATTTATATTAAGCATAAATTTATATTTGAAAAACATTATTCATTTTTCAATTTACAAACGAAAGTTATGAAATCTTATATATTATGATAGAAGAAACAATTTTTATATAAAAAATTTATATTTTTTAGATAAATAGTGTATAAAAAAATTATAAAAGTAAATTTGATTGTGCAAATGATTTAGTATTTTTTTAAAAACTCAGTTATATAAATCAAATCTTAGTAATATATACATATTTGTTTGTTAACTAAGTCTATATTTAAATTATATATAGGGATAATTTTGTCATTTTGATATACTAATCTTAATGCTTTTAATCTCAGAATTATCAATTACATCAAGGGGGTGTGATAGAATCCTAACACTTTAGGAATCAAGGGCTTTCATTATAATAACTAAATATTCATTTGCATTCGATTATATGTTTATCATGCACAATTCTATCAAGCAAACAAGCCCTTAGCATTAATTCGATATTTGCCAATTCTTTCAATTTTTTTTAAATTCTATATCTATGTAAATAGTTTATGTGCATAAATATTAGATCATACCATTTTATTTTGTAGATTGTTTGAAATTTAAACCTATAAACTTTTATTTCATTTATTATTAAAGTCTTTTTTTATAGAATAATTGTATCAAAATTTTGAATTGATTAGTAATTTTTTAATTTGGTTATATTAAATAAAAATAATTTTTATTTTGGCAGCAAGATATTAGCACATAAAATTTTATCATAAAACTTTCCTAAGACTCTGTCAGTGTCCTAAATTGCCATGAACTAACCAAAATCTTGAAATGCCGACGACGCTAACTGGTTACCAAAAAATTTTAATGATTTTCCCAATAATTTTCTATCCCTGGTAATTATTATTATTATTTTTTCCTTGCATCGTAAGTATTTTCTTGGACCATCTTATGTTGCCAAGGTGGACTAGGATTATGCATGAACCAATTCAAAGCATCATTAGGATATGATCAAAAGTATATAGGGCAAAAGTTTTAATTATAAATTAAGAGAGTGTTTGGGTGAGCTTATAAATACTACAAAATATTTTAAAAAATATTTATTTAAGAATTTGTATGTTGATAAAAAGTTTTTGATAACTTGTTTTAAAATTTTTTTTATAAAATTTTAAAATAAAATATTATACGCTTTTTAAGAAAAAGTATGGACGCCCCTGACTTATTTTAATATTTTAACAGGCTCTTTTAATTTTAAATATTTTAATTATAAATTTGTAATTATTAATATTTTATAAGTTTTAAGATTTTATTTTATTCAAATACTTTAATAGTTTATTTTAAAAATAAAATTTAATATTTTATAAAATTAAAAAATATCTTATAAAATGTAGGAACTTATAAAATATTTTAAATGAATTTAGTTAAATAAATTTAGAATAAAGGCAACCTTTGAATTGTTTATGGCTTTTTTTCTTTTTTGCATTTTGATCAATTTTTAGAAAAATTTTGGGAATAAATTTTTGGGAGAAAATTTAGTGCGTCAAGTGTTTTTTTTGTTTTGGAATAATATTGAAAATGATTTAAGAAAGACTTGTTTCTTTCTTTATGTTTTCGGAAGAGACAAATTTTATTGTAAATTTTAAATCAATTACTTTTTTGTTAGGTTTGTAGGGTGAAAGCAATTTTTTTATATATTATATACATATATATATATATATATATTTATAGTTGGATGATGATGTGTGCAAGTATATATATATATATATATATTTAATGATAGAAATATGAGTTTAATTAATTTAATTAGTTATTTACTTTGAAATTTATATTTTTATAAATTTAACATTAGTAAATAACGTATTATTTGGAATAAAATATTTATTAATAAATATTAATTATT
Source organism: Jacaranda copaia (assembly GCA_014898725.1). Taxonomy (NCBI): domain Eukaryota; kingdom Viridiplantae; phylum Streptophyta; class Magnoliopsida; order Lamiales; family Bignoniaceae; genus Jacaranda; species Jacaranda copaia. The sequence goes on from JACGDI010005654.1 coordinate 542,542, forward strand.
CATGAAATCATAATTATATCTTAATTATAAAAAATTAGCTTGTATCATAATTGTTAATATCGACTTTTAAAAATAATTTAATTAATGTACATTAATTATGAACTAATTATTGTATATTAATTAAAATATAATTATTTAACTATTTATTTCTTACGAATTATGTATAAATAGAACTTGATTATTTATTTAAATAAAATAATTTTTTAATAATTTATGTATATAAGACTTAATAATGATTCATCAAACTAAAAAAAATAAATAATATTATATTATATGAAATTACATCATCTTAAATTATTTATTAAATAAATAAATACAATATTTAATTGTATGTAAACTATGAAACATAATTAATAGAGAAATAATAAGTTATTTAAATAAATTGATTTAATTAATTTAATTAGTTATTCAATTACTTTAACTTATTATTTAATTGATACATTATTTAGTAAATATATACTTTGTAATAATCAAATAATTTCACATAAATTTAATTAATTCTCTCAACAATTACTTTAAGCATATTAATATTAATTTATTAAACTTAATAGATTATTAAATAAATATCTCCCTATAATCAATTTTTTTATTATACTTTTTAATAAATGTGAAGATTAATATTTAATGAAGAATATTTTTTGAAGAGGATGGATTTATTTATTATATTAAATTAAAATATTTTAAATTATTTATTAAATGAATAGGTGTAATATTTCATTAATACATTAAATATTAAATATAACTAATATATTATTTAATTAATTTAATATGTTATTTAATAAATGAATTATTTAGTAATAACATAAATAATATTTAATTAAATTTATTTCATTTTTTCGATAATTAATTTAATTAAATTTATAAACATAAGTTATATAATTTTTTAACTAGTAAAATTTTATTATTTTCATATTTGTAAACATATTTGTGTGTGTGTGTGTGTGTGTGTGTGTGTGGATTAGTGAAGCGAGAAAGTGATAAATGAATAAGTGATGTGATAAATAGAGTGAGAAAATGAAATGGTAAGTGTAATTTTTAGGGTATAAGATTTTTTGGCTGAATTGGAAGGGATTTTTTAAGGATAAAATTTAAATATTTTGGAAAAAAAATTTAAAGTATGTGTGTTCATTTAAAATTTTTTCTGAAAATTAAACTTTCTTTTGGGAAAACAAAAGAACATAGCCTTAAAGATTGAAGTCAAATACCCTCCTTTTTAGGTTTGGAACTATTCATTGATGAGTTCTAAATTTCTGCAACAGAATGCAGAAGAGATACACTTGGCGTCTCGGCGACCGTTAGTATTCATTTTCAAACCCTATTTTTATTTTTATGTGGAAATAAAAATTAAAAATAAATATTTTTTTATAATTTTTTTAAAAAATGTACACATTATTTTTTCAAAATTCTTTTTAAATTGATCCTATCATCTTATTATACATCAGTCAAATTCAAACTTAATTTAATATAAAGTACGTGCTATTATTTTTAAATTAATAAAATATATATTTTAAAAAATAAATCTTTTTAAACATAAAAACTATAAATTAGCTTATTTTTCAATTCTATAACATTTTCTAATAATTATTTTTCAACATTTCATCCAAATACATCTTAATTTTATTTTTATTTTATAATTAATTTTTCATTTTTTAAAAATAATTAAAAATAAAGATGACATTTGAAAATAAAATCAAACGGGCTGATACACATATCACTGACCAACAAGATGCCGTACCTAACATCGGCCACACCATCATGATAAACATTCCGAGTTTGATGTCGCTTATGCGGTTCACTTTTTAACATTTAATGCATTCTATTTCTAAGATGTTTTCCCCAAAAAACTCTCAGGTATACCTCAGTGGAGTCGTTTAAATGTCCCGATGCACCACCTATAGGGCAAAACGCATTTATTATATGATGTAGCATAGAATATTTTGTTTTCAAAGCACATATGTTTCACCATCAAGTAAACTTCTTAAAATATTTAATAAGATATTTAAAAATTTATAAAATATTTTAAATATTTATTAAATTTTTGAAAAAGTATTTTTTAAGTTCCCAAATAGGATGCAAATATCTTATATATATAAGCATTTTTAAAAAATAAATAGTTCTTAATTTACTTTTAAAATTTTAACAAGCTTATTTAATCTTAATCGTGTTAGTTACAAAATTATCGTTGCTAAAATGTATATTCATAATCTTATTTTATTTAAATATTTTAAAATTTTATTTTTAAAATAATATTTAATATCTTGTAAACTTTAAACATATTATATAAGACATAGAAATTTATAAAATATTTTAAATAAATTTACTCAAACAAATTTATAGTTGGTTTATTCAACTTGCACTACAATCAAACTTTATCATCCTCTTTCTACATATATATGACGAAATGTAGAATAAGCTCTTTAAAGGCTCAAATAAAAATGGAAAAATTTAATTCAATTCTTCTATCAAATACAGTTACCGTGGTTTATGCCTATGTGAAAAAAGAAGAAGCTATTTATCATTTTTAAAATCATGCGACGAATCACTTTATGAGCGTTAGCAAAGTTCACGCACGTATATATGTAAATCTTTTTATCCTTGTTTCGTTTTGGTACAATGATTGAGAATAATTATTTCGAATTGAGATCCAGTAATAATAAATAATTGGTTCTTCCTTCAATAATAAAAGTTGCAAAATTACTAATATTGAAATTTTTTAAATGAAAAGTATATGTAAAATTTGTCTGGCAAATATTAGACGAAAAGTACATATAATTATTTTACCAAAATTTGATATTTCTATAAATCATTAGAGTTTATATATTTAATTGTATTCATACTCAATCAATACTTATATTACCAACTCATATCCGTCTTATTTACAGATATATACGTTGCCGGTACTATCTTGAAGAACTGATTTTTTTTGAAGAACGGAAAAATGATATATAATTTATCTATTTATATTTATAGTATATGCAAGGTGAAAAAAAAAGAAAGTGTTATTTTTTTTAATTAATTTAGATTGTTTAAATTATCTGTATAAGTTATTATTGTACTTTTAACAAATTGAATTCTTGAAGAAACATATTTTTTTGAATGTCTAGATGTATAAAACATAGTATTTGGATTGTTAAAATTAAATGATTCAAATAAAAATTAAATCTTTTCCAAATTTTTATAAATTAATTTCTGTTAAAATAAATGAATACATTATTATAAAACTTTATAATTAAGTATGATAAATAATAATTTTCTTAATGTAAGGAGTTTAAAGATAATTTGGTGCAAAAATGGAGTAACAGTTGATAATTGAACTCTCTAAAATGAAAGTTTGGTGGAATCAATATTCAAACTGAAAAATAATTTCAAAATTTTTTAGAAATAACAATTTATTTAAAGGCATTTTTAGTAATTTAAAAATTTATTGTTAGATTGGGAATGAGAATAAAAATTGAATTAGGGCTCAGCTTCCAGAAACAAAACCACTATAAATTCATTGCACTCGGCCTCGAATATTGTTCTCCCCTCCAGTCGTGACTCTTATATTCTTCCCAAGGACAACCGGCGGCAACCTTCCTCCGGTGCCTACGCTTCCACTATCACCCGCCGCCGGCCACAAGCCCGTTCTGCGTCCACAAAAGAACGGTTTGTCGTAATACTACTCGGCCTGTCACCACCACTCCACACCACACAGTCGGTGTCAACTCAGGCAGCCACCGGCCAGCCGAGCTAACTCCCTGACGTCTCACAGATATTCCAGGTAGAAAACTTGGCTCTTCTTCTCTTTTATCTTTTCATTTTCTTTTGCTAGTGGGCTTTTATTATTGAACTTTTGTTTGTTGATGAATATGTCGGTGGTTGAGAGAAGTAGGGCAACCTGGGGAGAGAGGGGGTCTAGACTTCCGAGTGAGGGAGAGGATAGTTTGGGGTTAAATGGAAATGCCTCTGTTGTGCAGGACAAGGCAGTGGCCTCACCCTGTAGTCTTTCTTCTGATTTTCATTTGAAATTTATAGGGGGAAAAGAAAAGCCAAAACCAACCCTGACAGCCTTATTCGGGTACCCAACTATATTGGGTTGAAACCCGACTCCCATTCAATGATTTTGTATAACTTTCTTTAACAGAACCCTTTTCCCTTGCGCAGCATTCAGCATTTTGCTGTAAGCAAGACTTAATCTTGTTCTCTTTTTTGTACAAATATGTTGATATATTTCTTTAAATGCTTATTTTTTTTGGTATTTGTTTCTGATTATATATATATATATATATTATTTTGTAGAGAATGGCTGAGTTCTGCTTTGATGAGATAATCAAGGTCCTCAAGATTGATAACCAAGTCGTATATGATAAAGGTAAAATAATCTTTATCTTTATTTTCATTGCCAGGTCTTATCTTTGTTTTGTTGGAGGGAATTTGTTTCAGCCTGTAAATAATTTTTGAATATGCTTAAATGAAATCCAAACGATGAAGTTTGTGTCTTAAGCAGTACTGAAACTGAAAAGGGATTGGTTTTAGCTAAGATATTTTGTGGATGACATTTCAGTTTCCCGGATCAATGCAAAAGGTGAAGAGGGTGATTGTTATTTGGAATTAGATGTGCACACTGAGCTATATCCTATGCTTCCTGGTGAAAAATATAGGATGGTGCTTTCTACCACTCTACTTATGGATGGTTCAGCTGTCGCTGGCTACTTTCCTGAGGTGCAGTTCCTTTTCACTCTTTCTCGGTAAATTATCCAATTTCGGTTTGGCAATCTGCTCAAATTACAGAAATATGAGTTGATTGGTTCTGTGATGAGAAGAAGAGAATGTAGGATCTCTCTCTTTTTTTGGGGGTGGGGGTTAAGTAATGTATGTGCGAAGCAGCAACCGCGATTACAAAAGTAAAAAGGCACTATGTTTTTTGGATTCATATAAATGCATTTTCCCATCAACCATTGGCAATTCAGTGGTGATACTGCAGTTTATTATGAGGTCTTATTAATGCTCTAGCAAATCAAACTCTGATCTAAAGATTAGTTTGGATTCAAGGGATAAACATGCTTAATAGAGCATTTATGGAATGTTGGATTGTGCAGTGAATCATGTTATGTTCTGCATGTGTGTCTACGCTCGCATATGTGCATACAACCCAAAGTAATATATACTAATTATTCTTGGCAACAACTTGATTCCAAGGAGAATCTAGGATAATGTATGACTGAAAACTAAGTTCAACTTATGATAATTGTCCTCCAATTGCAGGGAAAACAAAAATCTCTTGCAGACAAGTTTGAGTATGTTATGCATGGTCTTCTGTACAAGATGTCAGAGGCTAAAGAAACAACAGATGATGGAAACGAGGATGTAAAAGTGTATGTATATCACCGCTTTGATAAATCAACTTTTTGGGTACTATACTGTGATTGTATTGCAAATGGATCTTCTGTTTCTGTTGTATGCGGTTAAGCTAGCACTTACTGGCTGGTCAGCCTTTTTTATCTTGAAAAAAGCTGGAGAAATATTTTGACAATGGGGCTCCAATTTTCATTGAAGGAACTTGTACTTCTTTTGTGACTGACCCTTTTAATGCTTCTTTGATGTAACAATTTGTTTTGGCTCTTACTCATTGACATCTGTTCTTTCGTTTGTGACAGGGCTGTATATATATCATTTGGAGGACTTCAGTTGATGCTGCAAGGTGATCCCCTGAAGATGCATAAGTTTAGAGTTGATCAAAAGTTGTTTCTTCTCTTGAGGAAGATCTGAAATGAAACTTCTAAGTTGATGGGAAGGTGAGCAAAACTGCGACAAGTCAGTGATATTTGGAAGATTTCGATTCTAAGCAAAAGGGTCTTTTTCAAACAGAAGTCTTGTAACTTACTAGGATGGTGGTTTAGGTCATCGTAAGGTTTTCTGTTGACAGGTTTGATTTAAAAGCCATGGAAGAATTTTCAGACAATCTTAATGATTCTTGATCAGAAGGGATGTTGCCGAGTGGAATGGAGATATCTTCTTGAGGACTGTTTTGCAATAGCTCAAGAGGAAATAAAAATTAAGAGTTCAATTTCAAGATAACATATATAATAGTATTGTGGGCTGGGTAATCCTCAAGGTTGAAGTGTTCCTCTGACGGTCGATATGACTTTTAAAGAGTCAAAACAGAAATTGTCCTAAGTTATTTTTGCTTTATCCAGTTTGAAAATTCATCCAAAGATATTAAATTAATTAAACATATAAAAGATTAACTAAATATACTATAATTTAATGCTATAGCAAATTAAAAAAAATTTAAAGCTTTAATACTATGATTTAATGCTATATTAATGCCCTACGTTAAGCTATTTTAATCTTTATGAAAAGGTTAATAAATGTAAAATGTCTTGAATTATCGAGATATAACAGTATAAGTATTTTACGAGTTTATAATTATACCTGAATTTCATCTTAATACTAAAAAAATTTAGAAAAACAAAGAGGAGGGAAGCTTCTAGGAAACTTTTTCTTCGGATGGAGATAATAATGGTTATTCCTTCAAAGATCGGTCCTTATAAATAGAGGAAGAACATAAGGTATAAGGTGGCCAAAGATTGAACAAGTGATGGTTAAAGAAAGGCCATTAGTGTACAAGACTTTTTTGGTATTCAATTACTTAGAAAAATATTAGTTTCTTACTGTTCTATTTATTTTTTGTATAAAAATCTCAATTTATATTTAAACTAAAATAGTAGTATGAATCTATTGATTCTTGTTTCCAAATTTGTTAAACTAAATTTATTGGCTACTTTAGAATAAAAGAAAGAAGTAATTATATATAGATTCAAACGCAATGGACTTAGTACATCCTTCTTTCTTTCGTTTTCTGAAAAAGTGTTTAAAAATAAATGAATATTAAAAGAATCGAATACATTGTTTTTATATTTATATTCATTTTACTTTTTGAATATTCAGATATGGATACGAATTTAATGGATATTTGAAAATGATATCCGAATTCGCATTTGTAAGATATCGATCGAATTCGAATATATTCGTATTTAATTATAATTATTTAGATTTATTTATATTTTAATAAACTTATTCATATTTGAATTTTTTTTATATTCATATTTGATAATAATTATTTAGATATCTATTTACAAATATTCAAATATGTAAATTCATGAATTCATAACAAATACATATTTTAATTAATAGAAGGAACTATATAATTTCATTAAAAAGAAAACAATCAAACAAATAGTATAATTTCTAATTAATAACTAATTTTATAATTGATTATCAATACTTTTTAACAATAACAATGGCATTAGAGTATATTAATTATTGATATGGGATAGCCTGACAGGCCTACTTAACATGCACAACCCAACAGTATCTCGTTGGACAACTTGATAACAATTGTTTGGTCGAGTGTATTATTCTCGGCTGCATTCAATTGGAAGTTTCAAGCTGTTTAGCCTATTCAATCATCTCTTTGGTTGATCGCTTTGTTTGTTCGATCATGTTCGATCAGATCGCTTACTTCAGTGCTGACTCATATCCTTGCCATATTTAATATTTTGACAAGTAGCATGCCTCTGTATTAATGGTGCGTGACAGCCGGTACAGTCTTTGCCACCAACCCTGCCATCATCTTTGATAAGGAGGTGTCTACCCAGAGTACTGTTCACCCTAGAAAGCAAAAGATGATGCCACTTAGAATAGTACTGGGATCTGGAATGACCATAAATCCCCCGGCAAGGACTAGAGCCCTTTACATCTGATAGGGGCACCTCCGACATATTATATGCTAGGAGAAGACTATAAATGCCTCATTGCCAGCCACACTCCAAATAATGTCAAATACACTATAAGCTCCTAATATTTTGTTCGATTATCCTCTTTTGACCAGAACTAACTTGAGCATCGGAGTGCCTTCACCAGAGGCACCTCGGCTAGTTTAACATGTGCTGTTGTTGTAGATCTTAGACCTCGAGAAATATAGCAATTAGATCATTTAACCTCCTTGGTCGAATTAGCCCAAACACCACTTTTTTCACTATAATCAACTTTCAACTTTATCATTTTGGCGCTGTCTATGGGAAACCTTTGAGATTGTAAAAAATAAATGGTGAACACATGTAGAGCTGCATCAGAAAGGGAGGAGAATAGGAGGTCCACATCTCCACCTCCCTCTCTGCCCCAACAAGGTACACATGTTCCATGCCCCAACGTCCCCTAGGAGCAAGTTGTGACATTTATTATGCCCCAATTGATGCAGTTGATAAGCGACCAAATCTCTACCTAACTGTCTTCTGTACTAAATAGGCACACCACCGTGCTAGCCCTAGCTGGTAGTACAACCCTGCAACCACCTTCACTTGAAGATAGGTCCCCCAGCGATAATCGTGGTCGCTAGGAGTCTAGACAACTACCAACATAACATGAAGCCAGTCCCAGATGCTCCTAGGAGGAGAGGAGGAGATTGGAGTTGAGGGAGGAGATCGTTGACTCTATTGATCATGTTTGGTCTAATTGAATCCTACAGAGCGATAGGGTCGAATGTTCTTGACATGACTATCTCGAGGACATGGAAGAATCTACAGACCTTGCGGCTCGGCCTATTTGAACCCTGCAACGTGATAAAGCCGAATGCGTAAGGCCTTTTGTCAATTGAAATGCCACCCAGGCTGATAGAGAGGAATGGATAGAAGTTTTCCATCAAGTCCAACAACTAAATAGGTGCATCAACGAGATCTTGAGGAGAAACACAGATAGAGAGCCCAATCCAGAGTGCCCTTAAAGGTCTCGTTGAGAGAGAGACTCCCTATTCATCCAAGAAATTATCGACGAGCGCATTGCTGTTGATGCCAAGGTCCTGACTGGATTGTTGAGATATGACGGCTTAATGGATCCCAATGAGCACTTGATGCAATTCAAGCATATGATGTAGCTGCATGGGCACAATGAGTACATCCATGCCAAGATGTTGGTGACCACTTTCTAGGATATTGTGTTTGACTGGTTTGTGAAGCTTGAGCTTTCATCGATATACTCTTACGACCAACTGTGCAATAAGTTTTTGCACCAATTCGCTAGCAGGAGAAAGGTTAAAATCCCCTACACCCACCTCTATACCATTCAGTACAGCAAGGGGGAGTCCCTTGATAGCTTCTTCATGAGGTTCAACACGGAGGTCCTCAAGATAGATAACTTGAGGATCGAGTTCCTAATCAACGTATTGTTCTTGGGGCTTAAACATAAGGAATGCGCTAATGCATTGGTGTAGGAATGCCCTAGGTCGATGGAGGAAATGCTCAACTTGATCAAGAGATACATGATCTAAGAGGAGATGGACAAACACAAGTTTGTATCTTTCGAGGTTGACTAAAAGAAGAAAGAGAGAGATGACCAAAGCATAGAGAAAGAGGTCAATCTCCAATAAAATATTTCCATGATTACACACCCCTGAACATTCCGAGGAGAGAGATCTTGTATGCTATCCAACATGATAATTTTCTAAAAAAATTGAGGAAACTGATAGAGACTAAGGCAATGAAAAAATTGAAGAAGTATTGTTACTTTTATGAACAGAAGGGGCATGGCACTGATGAATGCTTCAACCTCCAGGATAAGATTGAGACGCTAATTAAATAGGGCTATCTCAAGAAATATATAGTTGTGGATACACAAGTCGATGGGGGCAAAACTGATTGGACTCTTCATAGAGAAAGGTTAGTTAGCCCTAAAAAGAGGACAAAGGAAAAAAACCTGCCCACGAGGACCACCTACCCATTTGAGAAGTGATCAATATGGTCGCAGGAGGTCTCATTAGGGGGGACTCAAAGTTTTTCCAAAGGAAAACTCAGAGGAGGCTGGAGTTGACCAAAGCTTCGCTCGTTGAAACAATATTCCACTTATCGATGAGCGTAGAGCCTATCTTATTCACTGATAGTGACTTGACCCACCTCGAGGGCAAGAATATCGACCACAAAGTAGATTGTCCTATGGTTGTCTCTATTGAGATTGCCAACTTTAAAGTATGCAAGTTCTTGGACAATAATGGTAGCTCGGCCAATATCATTTTCCTTTCCACCCTAAAAAGAATGAACATTGGCCAGCTAAAATTTGAACTTGTGCGAACCCCTCTGGTAAGATTTGGGGGGTCAAAAATTATTTTAGAAGGATCCATCAGCCTGTCGACATCATTTGGGGAGGCTTCTTAAAGAAGAACTTTGATGGTGAACTATCTAGTGATTGATGCCCTATTTGCTTACAATGTTATAATTGGTAAACTAGCTCTCAATGATTTTCGTGCCATTGTGTCGACCTACCACATAAAAATTAAATTTTTGATCCCCGCGGGCATAGGAGAGTTGTTGTGCAACATGAAGAAGGCTTGGAGGTGTTGCAACATCTTGGTCGAGTTAAATGAGTAGAAGACTCAACCTTAATTGAAGACCTTGGGAGATGCCTTTGTAGCGAAACTCAAGGAGACTTAAGCCAACAAGAAGAGAAAGTTGGAAGATACCAGGGTGGAGCCCGTCGGGGAGTTTAAAACCATCGAGTTAGAATAGAAAAATGCCGATAAGACAACCCATATCGGGACAGATATGGGCCAACACTTGGAATGTCTTATGATCGATTTCCTGAGAAAAAATATTGATGTCTTTGCATGGAGAGCATCCGATCTCTAGGGAATCGACCCCAATATTATTGTGCACTGACTTAATATCGACCCCTCATACAAACCAGTCAGGTAGAAGACAAGGATATTCAATGCTAAGAGGACTTAGATCATCGAGGAGGAGATACATGTTATATTATAGATATTCAATATCCTTCTTGGCTTTGTAATGTTGTACTCGTCCCAAGGAATGAGGGACAATGGCAAATGTGTAATAATTTTATGGATTTAAATAAAGCATGCCCTAAAGATTATTACCCCCTGCCTCGAATAGATATATTAATTGGTTCGACTGCTGGTTGTGAGTTGTTGAGCATGATGGATGCGTTTCAAGGTTACCATCAAATTTTCGTGGCTCACGAGGATAGGAATAAAACTTCCTTTGTTGTTTCCAACGGGGTCTATTACTTTTTGGTCATACCTTTTAGACTGAAAAATGTTAGAGCAATCTAGCAAAGGCTGGTCAACTTTACGTTCAGAAATGAAATTGGTAAATTGATGAAAGTGTACGTTGATGACATAATTGTAAAGATATAAAAGGCTTAAGACTACTTGCTCAACCTTAATCATACTTTTGTAATTCTAAGAGCATTTGGTCTGAAACTAAATCCAAACAAGTGTATATTCGGGGTTCGCAGAGGTAAATTTTTGGGCTACATGGTCAGTCAGTGAGGTATTGAGGTAAACCTACAAAACATTCAGGCCCTTCTCGACATCACTCCTCTATGAATAGTTAGAGATGTCCATAGGCTGGTTGGAAGGATTATTACCTTAGGCAAATTTATTGCAAGATTGGCAGATAAAAGTTTACCTTTCTTCAAAATTTTTAGAAATGCCAAGAAATTGGGTTTCCAGTGGAGTGAACAATGTGATCGGACAATGGTTGAGTTGAAACAGTACTTATCCTTGCCCCTCATGCTTGCAAAACTTGAATTGATAGAAGTACTTCAGATATATTTGGTGGTCTCCGAAGTATCGATTAGCTTAGTTTTGGTCTCAACTAGAGATGGCAGCCATCGATCAGTCTACTATTGTAGTGAGTCACTCCAAAAACTAGAGCATAATTACTTGGAGATTGAGAAATTTTCCTTGGCATTGGTAACCATGGCTTGAAAGTTGCGACCATACTTCCAATCTCATGCTATTATAGTGCTAACTAACCAACCGCTGAAGCAAGTGTTGTCAAAGCCTGACACATTCGGAAGGCTGACCAAATGGGTCATCAAGCTGGGAGAATTCGACATTACTTTCCAGCTGAGAACAACCATTAAAGCATAAGTTCTGGCTAACTTCATTGCAGAGCGAGTTGACTTGCCTGAGAAGAATTACGAAGCCCCTCTGGTTTGGACTTTACATGTCGATAGATCGTTGACCACATTTGGAGGGGGAGTAAGAGTTGCTCTCCACTCCCCAACAGTAGAGGAATATGATTTTGCACTAAAATTAGACTATGCAGTCATGAATAATGAGGCAGAATATATGGTCTTTCTCGCCGGGATGAGGATGGCGCTTGACCAGGGCATTAAGCACCTAGTTGCAATTACAGACTGCCAACTGGTGGCTGAGTAGATTGACAAAAATTTTGAAGCTAAGGACTCAACGATGAGCCGGTACCTGGTTGAGGTGAAAAAGCTGCAATAGTCATTCAAAAGATTTACTCTCAGTCAGGTACCTCAATCTAAGAACGAGAGGGTGGATGCCCTGTCTAAATTTGCAAGCTCGACCAGGGGTACAAGAGATAGAAAAATAACATTTTTGGTCACCATTAGGCCATCGATTGGACTACTCAAGGAGAGTCTAGTAGCAAGCATTGAGGAGACTATACTTTCTTGGTAGGATCTAATCAAACTTTACCTGAGCTAGGGCATAATCCCTGAAGATAGGAATAAGGCTCGACGCCTTCAAGGCCAAAGTACCAAGTTTGCGCTCGACGAGCACGATCAATTATATAAGAAGTCAATTTATGGACCCCCTTGAGATGCCTGGATCTCGACTAGGCTCTTGAAGTATTACAGGACATCCATATAGGTATGTGTGGCAACCATTCTGGCGGAAGATCCCTTACCCACAAAATAATCAGATATGGATACTTTTGGCCGACATTATTGAAGGATTCGGTAGATTTTGCTCAGAAATATACATCATGCCAAGTCCATTCAAACTTGCCACACTAACCCGTAGCGCCAATGATCAATGTCTAAATTTTTTAACTGTTCGACTAATGAGGGATTAATATTTTGAGCTCGCTGCCAAAGTTAACGGGATAATGAAAGTTCATAATCATCGTGGTTGAGTACTTTACCAAATAGGTTGAGGTTGAGGTTGTTCCTAAGATAACAGATGCAGCCATTAAGAGTTTCATTTGGAAGAACATCATAAGCCATTTTCGTCTGTCCAAGGTCCTTATTTGGGATAATGACACTAAGTTCCAAAGCAGAAGTATTAGGGGTTGGTGCGAAGCCTTGGGGATCACCCAACACTTCACTTCAGTGGGCAATCCTCAGTCAAATGGCTAGACGGAGGTAACCAACAAAATAATTCTCAACCATTTGAAAGCTAAAATATAGGATACTGACTAGAACTGGGTAGATGACCTTCCCGGAGTGCTGTAGGCATACAGGACAACTACTCGAACAACTACAGGTCATAGCTCTTATAGTTTGGTCTATGGGTTTGAGGCAGTCATACCCTCTGAGCTCATTCAGCACACAGCTCAAGTCATTCACTCCCACTTACTTAGAAATACATCAGAGAAAAAGCTCGACCTTGAGACTATTGATGAGCGCAGACAAGAAGCTTATAACATGATGTAGCACTACAGGTCGAGGATGGCCGAGAACTATAACAAAGGAGTCAAGGCACGCAATTTTAAGGTCGGAGACCTCATCGTAAAAAAAGTGAAAGTTTCCAAGAATATGGGCAAGCTTGACCCAAAATGGGAAGGACCGTATACTATTGTGAAAGTGTCTAAGCATAACGCCTACAGTCTTGCTAATATGGAGGGGGATGAACCCCCACACCCATAGAACGCCATCAACTTGAGAAAATTCTACATTTGACATTATATTGTAATCGTCCTTGTATCCTCCCACTTGAATAAAGTTCCAGCAATACCGTTACCATTTGCAGGTATTGTCATAACCGTATCTAGCAAACACTCAAGGTCAAAGTTGATCCCATAGTCGACGAACAAGAAGCTTCATGTTGCCACAAAGTTCCTAGTCGACCCCATAGTCGATGAATAAGCAGCTCCTTGCTGCCACTCAAGATCAAAGTCGACCACATAGTCGACGAACAAGTAGCTTCATGCTACCACAAAGTTTCTAGTTGACTCTGTAGTCGACGAATAAGCAGCATCTCACTGCCACTCAAGATCAAAGTCGATCTCATAGTCGATAGGAAATAATCAAGTGCTAACCAATCGAGTTAAGAGTCAACCTTGCAGTTGACGAAAAATACAGCTTCATATTGCGAAAACTAAAATTAACCACACCATTGATTCTAAATAGCCACATGTTGTAAACCCAAGGATTTTCAGCCCAAACTGAATAATCAACCAAGTAGTCAATCAATACGTTGATCATATAATAATGGGAATCGACCACATAGTAGTGAAAAATAAATTGCTAAGCACACTTAAGCAAAGTTGACAACATAAACAATAAAGTTGCATTTGACAAAAGTCAATAAATTTATTCGACCAAATAGATGGGTAAAACATCTTTCATTCATTAAGAAGTTCTTCAAGAAATTCATTACATTTCCACTATAAACAAAAATAAAAAAAATAAAAAAATAAGATAGACAAAAATAGTAAAGATAAAAGTATCAGCAAGCTTCGAGTTCAACTTTGGTTGGACCCAGCCTGGTTACCCTCTGGCCAGTTTAAGTTAGGCTTTGGCAGTGCACAGGCAAGAGGCGAAATGATTTGGAGTGGTTGAGAGGGCCCTACAATGTTGCTTATAAAATTAGTCGAACGCAACATGTACTACCCCACGTTGACTTGCTCTTCCCTAAATTGGACAACAAGGTCCTCGATAAATGTAAATTCATTGGTTAGCTCCTCTAGCCTCGTGTCAACCTCAACCTTTTGCTTTTAAGCTTCAGTCAATGGCTCATTGAGCGCATTAGTTGTGGTGTCCTTTTCCCCGACCTGATAGACCCCGCCTTCTTGGGATTCGAGGTAAAGTTGCAGATTATCATTGAGCGTCGGGCTTATTTTGCTCTTATCATCAGGCCAAAAAGCATAACTTAGGCACTCGAGCTGCTTCACGATATTGTGGAATACCTCACTAGCACTGTTAAGTGATATGATTACGCTTGCATTGTGAAAGGCCAAGCTCAGAATGAACTGCTCCTCCGTCTCCCGCCGAATTATAGGGAAATGTTGATTGAAGGCCTCTCGTGCCTTCTCAAGTACCTCGAGGCGACCTGTCGCTCCACCAGAGGTGTAACTCACCTGCAGGTCCAAGTATGCCTTTTTGATTATTAAGTCCATTCAACTCTGCTCCTTGATGGCCTAAACCAACTGTTGATCTTAGGTGTTCAGCTATTCTTAGAGCTCAGCCACTTGTTTAGTCAGTTGGTTGACTTGAAGCTGAGAGGACTCGCGCTAAACTTTGAGGGTTTCCATATCTTCTCCCCTTTGCAGCTTCTCCTGATTCGCTAAGGCCAACTCTGATCGATGGAAGATGTTGTAATCCACTTGGTCCATCTTGAACAAAAGAGTGTCAATATATAGTACAACTATGGAAAATAAATTCAGCAAGAAATAGTCGACCTCATACTCACTATGTTATAGTGGTAGGCCAGGGCTTAGAGAGCCCTAGCCTGACTCAGGTTCATAAGCCTGCATTGATCTGTTGAGAAGAGCTTATTGATTATCCACTTTAGGGCATTACTACCTATCATACCTCCTTGAATAATAGAGGTCGAGTCAATTATTTCCTATTGGGGTCAGTGCCAAAATGTGGCGAGGGCAGCTGAGAAAGTTGGAAAAGCACCCTATCCCCGCATTTTTTGAACAGGTCGTAGCCTGTCACTAGCTTCTGCTTTTCTTTATTGCCTATTGCCCTCTTGGGTGCATAGCCTCTCTGCTCTACCGATTGCCTTTTTCCTCAATCTGTAGGGCTATTGCATATGGGTTCTTCTTATCGAGTGGATTAGGTCACAGGCGCTTGTTCGATTTAGGGCACTACAGGAGCAGAGGTTGATCAGGTTGAAGCAGCAGGCTCTGCAATGGGGGCCTCTCATTAAGCATCAGTCGCTCAATGGTGCTCTTCGTTCCTTAGGACCTTGGCTTGAGCTTCTACTTGACTTCTTGCCATTATCTCTTCTTAATCTGCTAGCAAAGATAAAATAAAATGCATTAGAATTGAGTAGAAAGAAATAAAATCATAGGTAACACAATTGACAAAGCTCTCTACCTAGTCGATCACCCGCAGACAAGTCGAGCTTGATCGGTGATAAGCCAGCCAACACCAGATACCTTTCTTCAGTTAGAATTAAGGTTTCCATATGCCCAAATTTGACCAGATCCATGATAAAGGTGTTGGGCTAACTAGGTGTTTGGTTCCTCGGCATTTCCATAGGCCCCCTTCACCAACCTCTTGGAATGATAAAATTCCCTGCTTCCTGAACATAGATAATATGTTTCTTCCACTCCTAGCCATAAGAGGAGAAAGGGGATACTAGAAACTTCCGGCACAGACGCGTTGTGAGGTAGTAGAAGCCAGACTCTTCTGTACTGTCCAACTTTTGGGACATAAGTAAATGGAATAAATTTGAAAAATTGGCGAAAGAGGTAAGCTAGTTGTACAGATGCATCAACATAGCAAAACTATAAAGGTAAAACAGTTGGGAAGCAGTTAGGTTATGTAGACCTCTAGACCCACCAGGAGGTTGACTATCACTTGGGCAAGAGAAACCTAAGACCGCACCTCAACCCTTCCTCAAACACCATTATGTATTCCCTAAGAGGTCAGTACATTTACCCCAAGTCTCCGACACCGACAACTCATACTCTTCGAGAATATGGTACATCTCCCTAGTTCGTACCAGGTTGACAGGGGATATTATAGAAATTATTTTGGTATAGTGGTCTGGTGTAAATAATTGACCCTAAGATGCAGAAATATTTCTCGGGCCAGCTTCACCCCCAGACGCAGCCCTTTTTGCGCTCGAGCTATCGCTCAATAAACCATCAGGATTACTCTCACGGGTTGTCTCAAACATACTTTGAACCCCAGTTTCCCCCTGAAATGCTACGCCCTCGGATCTAGTGTCATTACTATCTGAATTGCTAGACATTTTTGCAAAGAAAAGGAAGAAAAGATCAAATGGGTAGAGCAACTTACAGTAGATATTCTAAAAACTCTAAGCACAAGAAAGACATGGATAACTTCAAAAACAGGGACTCAACCAGATATGATTTTAGTAAAAGTGCAAATATATATGTCTACCCCCTATATTTATAGGCATTTAGACGTGAGAACCTAAGCAACAGTAATAATTGCATTGCCGCCCTCTCATGCTTCGTATTTTATGATGTAACCGATGCATTAAATGCGAGAAACCATCATGAACGTTAGTTGAGAATTCAAAATTCATAATAGAATATTCTGGTCGGGTGGGCAAAACCCCGATCGAATGCTCATAACTGTTGTAACCGTCATTCAGTCAGCTACTCTCTACTCCTACTTGTTGACAGGCTCGACTAAGACCGCGAGTAGGGGGGACTCATGATATGGGATAGCCCAACAGACCTACATAACATGCATGGCCCAACACCACATCTGGGCTCACCGGAGCTAGACCACTCGACAACAACTATCTAGTTGAGTGTATTATTCTCGACTGTATTCAATTGGAGACTTTAAGGTGTTTAGCCTATTCAATCATCTCTTTGGTCGACCGCGCTGTTTGTTCAACCATGCTTAATCAGTTGTTCACTCCAACGTTGACTCATATCCTCACCGCATTTAATATTTTGACAAGTAGCATACCTCCGCATTAATGGCACGTGACAGCCGGTATAGTCTCTGTCACCAACTCTGCCACCAACCCTACCACCATTTTTGATAGGGAGGTGCTTACGCAGAGTACTGTTCACCCCAAAAAGTAAGAGATGATGCCACTTGAGATAGTATTGAAACCGGGAATGATCATAAATCCTTTGGCAAGGACTAGAGCCCTCTACACCTAATAGGGGCATTTTCGATATATTACATGCTAGAAGAAGGCTATAAATACCTCATTGCCATTCACGCTCCATGTAAGGCCAAATACACTATAAGCTTTTAATATCCTGTTTGATTATCTTCTTTCGACCAGAACTAACTTGAGCATAGGAATGCCTTCGCCGGGGGCACCTCGGCTAGTTTAACGTGTACTGTTGTTGCAGATCTCAAATCTCGAGAAATACAACAATTGGATCATTCGACTTCCCTAATCGAATTAGTCTAAACACCACCCTTTTCACTATAAACGACTTTTAACTTTATCAATTATAAAGTTAACCAACAATAATTATGTTGATTAACTTTATTCTTCAATTTTTTCTCTATATTATAATGATTTTTTAAATTTATTCTTTTTTCTTTTCAATTCTTCAATTATAATTTTTATATATATGGATTATGAGATTTTTATTAAAAAAATATAAATAATATATTATTTGATAAATATATATTTGGAGTGGATGTCAAATGGATTAGATACGCATGTACCATATTCGTATTCATTTATAATCGGATATGTATTAATCGAATATGAATAATATTCATTTTAAATAGATACAAATAAATTTTGTATAAATAGATACAAATATGAACAGTAAATGGATTTTTGAATATCCTTTTACAGCGCTAAGTATGGTACGCACGTGTGCCCAAAAAAGTCTAAATATAATAATTTAAATCAATTTTCAAATTCAATAAATACTTGTTTACTTTGTTGGATGAAGTAAGATGAAAGCCCACATGCTATCTCATCCCATGTTCACTTGTTGGGATTTGGGCCCTATAAAAAGCCATCACCTCCCAATTGTGCGGATTATTTGTTGGATGAGGCATCCCACCCTCAAGGTGTGATGGTTTTATCATATCTTTGGTGTCACAACTTCAAATAATTTCTGGTTGCGTCGCCAATCAAATAATTAAAAATATATTTATATTAAAATAAATAAAAAAAATCGATGTATATAATTTGTGTAAAGATGTTGTATTGAAATGGAGAAAAAATAATTTTTTTATGCCAAATAGAAAAAAACAAATAGTTGGATGTTGTATTGAAATAGTGAAAAATTAATTTTTTTATGCTAAATAGAAAAATATTTTAACTAGGGATACTTTAAATATTTTAACTAGGGATACTTTAAATATTTTTTTATGCTAAATATTTTAACTAGGGAGGGGCTGTTCTCCGGGGGCCTGTTTTCAAGTTCTGGCGGTGGAGTTGCGCTTGCGGCATGAGCTGGCACTGAAGTGTGCCTGTTTAGTATAGCCGATAACTGAGCAGATATCTAGACGGAGACCTGCTTACTGATCATCTGCATTAGCTGGGACATAGGCAGCGTCACTAGCTGTTCCTGGGGGGCATTGGCGCCCGGAGTGGTTGGATATTGCTGGGGGTTAGGGAGTGGTGGGGAAGTAGATTTTTGGTTCTCCTCCCTCCTGAAAGTGACTCTACGGGTGTTTACCATTTTTTCTTTTTTCGTTGCAATCTCAAAGATTTTCCATAGATGGCGCCAAATGATGCTGCAAAGAACGTAACGGTCCGAAACTCCGGTGGATTTGAATGGTATTGGGCTTGAGATCTGCAATCAAGAACAAACGTAAACTAGCCAAGGTGCCCCGGCTAAGGCACTCCGACGCTCAAGTCAGATTTCCGGTAGAACGGAGAGTATAGAGAAAGTGTGTAGTGAATAGTATAATTGTATTACCTTGAGCGTGGTGGTGCTTGTAGAATTTATAATCTGATGATGGTGTGATTTTACCCAAGTAGGTGTACTTGGGTTTTCCTCATGACCGGGGTTTGGTAGTCATTTTCTGCCCAGATCTCGGGGCTGTGCCACGTGGCGCAATCTCCAATTTTTCTGGATAATCACGTCAGTAGGAGCACGCCTCTGCCAGAGTTGTTGGCAGGGTTGTCAGAGTTGTTGGAAGCGGTTACATCTGTTGGCAGCAGTCACATCCGCTGCCACGTATAATCATTGCTGAAAGGTTTAACTTGTCCCACTTGCAGCCGGAGGTCGATTCATGTCGATCAGACTTGGATGATAAGAGTTTGTAAGCGGCCCTCAGGTTGATATAGGTCGACCGCGGGGCTTACCATACGGGGTCGATACTAGTCGACCAGGCTGACTTGCCTCTGGGCTGTCTCTTCTGAATCTGGACCTGTTGGGCCTACTGGATTATACTGTATCATGTTGGGCCTCGTGGGCTGTCCTATTTGTAGAAGGGCCTATTGGGCCTGTTGAGCTATCCCATATCAAACCTAATTCATTTTAAACACAATTGACATAAGCTCAAACCAAACTCAACCCAACCTACCCATTTTACACCTATTACTCAGTTTATACACATTTTTAAAAATGAATATTTAAAAAAAAAACTATTTTATAGTGAACAATCGTTATATTTACAAATGGGTTGGTTTCAGATGTATTGGGTTGCATTTGTATAGAGTCAAATCAACATATATCTTTTAAGTAGGATCCCCCCAAAGCCAAATAATTGGAATATATGATGAAAAGGAGCCTATATAAAACCAAGTTTTGTGAGAGTAAATTTAATTTAGGGATTAATTTTTCCTTATGCATGAGATGTCAATATAATAGGATCCATTTTTAACTCTATTTGACAGCTTTGGTAGTACAATACAAATGAAGATTATCACTTTTTTTATGTAACTAAGAGATGATTAATTTCATAATCTGAATAAGTCTATTGCTATTTCATATGTGCTTGGTTTGATAAGATACTTTAGATTTCAAGGCGTAAAATTGGTCCTTGAGGTCAAGTCAATTGCAAAATCATCTATATCCTTTTAATTAACCTCAATCTTATCATTATGGCAATTCCCCAATAATATATCTAGTCAAATTAAAGGGTACTTTAGTAATTGTCCATTCAATAATTAAACTAATAAAAAACCAAAACAAAATATGAGGCCATTTATTTTTATGGGTTAATTGAAACCAAAAACCAAAAACCAAAAACCAAAAACCAAAGGCAACATGTATGATTTATTTTCCATTTTTCTTTTACTTTTAATTTAGTTAAAATAATTTTATTATGCTCTAATTTCATTGTTAGCATAAGTTCTCAATCTTGAAGGTATGATCTCTTCACTTTAAGGTAAAAATTGTATGTTTATTTAATTGTAAGTCGATAAATAAGTTAAGTTATTAAATATCTTTATACTAGCATTATTTCCGTGCTATGCATAGATTCTTTATATTATTATATATTAATTTAGTTGTTGAATAAATATAATTAAAAAATAACAACATAGAAATTAAAATATCACAAAAAATGGTCAAGTAATTAGTAAAATTAAATATTACTTCAAAAAATGATAAAGTAAAATTAAATTTTAAATTTTAAAATTTAGTATTTAAAAGTTTAGAACATATAAAGACATCTCATATACATGATGTCATGCAAACTAAATTTCAAGATTATTCAGTGAGAAGTTAAAAAGAAAATTCAAAACTTCAAAAAATAAAAATCTATGAATATTATTATATACTTTATTAAAAAGAAGAAAATATTATGCAACCAAAAACTAATAGATAGTTGCATTAAAAAATAAAAATATATGAGAAGGATATAGAAAATAAGATTGATAGCTTAAAAGTTGTTGGAAAAAAAATTAACGTTGTAATATTTTAACATTACTTTAGACTTAAAAAGACGATGAATATATATTAACTTAAAACTTAAAATATAAAGAATTAGATAATATATTGATTGCTAAGAATTAAAAAAAATCTTAGGGAATGTTTGGTTATTTTTTTGTTTGATTTTGTTATCTATTTATTATATATTTTGGAAGAATGAATTGTTGGCAATTGTGAAAGTTATTTTTTGGTATGTTTGTTTCTATTTTGAGGGAGACCTTTTTTCACTGTAGCAGTCAAATCAATATTTTTTCATTTGATTTTGGAGTGAAAATAAAATTGAGTGATTTGTTTTTAAAGTTAGAATAATAATAAAATACATATGATATATATAATACGTATATATATATATATATTTATTGAAGAATGCACATTTTGGAAAAAAAAATATGGATATATTTGGTTATGTTTCCTCAAAACAATGTTGTTCTGGGAAAACACAACCAAACATTCCCTTATTTAATTTTAACTTTTTATTAGAAATCAATTAAACTAAGACAAAATTGCGATAGTAAAGATAAAAAATTAAAAAAATCAAAACAAATATATAAACTAATTATAAAATTAAAATCAATATTAGTGTATAAGTTAATAGACACCTTTTAATTTGATTCATAGTTTAGTTATTGAATAATTAAATGAAGCAAAAGGTTTGACATTAGTAATACAAAGTTAATATTATAGTAAATTAATAAAGTACTTGTAAACTCAAAATTAATTTTAAAATATGAATTAGTGATAGGATATGAGGATGAAATTAGATTGTAAAATAAAATATAGAAATAAAATATTGATATTGTTAATTAAGAACAACATGTTGCTGGCAAAATCTTTTATTCAAAATGTGTTTTTTATGAAAAATGCATCTTCTATGCAAAACTCATGGACCATTTTGCTTTTCTTTTATATTTTGGAGATGATTTTGCTTATTATGTATTATATAAAGATAATTCAAAGGGTCTTTTGGTCATTTTTCAATTTTTGGCCGGAAAGTATTATTGAAAGGTGACAAGAAGGGTGAGATTGAAATCAATTACAAGGATAAAAATAATTTTATAATTGAATTAAAACTTCGTATGAAAATAAATTTTACTTGATTTTATTATGTTCATATTTCTTGATATTCTGCAGATTCACTGTACTTCTACTGTTCTTCCCCCACCACCCTTGTCTTTTTCTTTCTTTCTGTCTTCGCCCCGTTTTATGTGTGTACCGGGGAACAAACAGAGAAAGAGAGAAGACCAAACAGGGGGAAAAAAGTTACCCAAATTGGTCAAAACCTACCCAGTTGATTATATTTTTACTTACCTTCACTGCTTTCAGTTTCTTTTTTTAGTACTGGTTTTTCAGTGAAGATAAAATTTGTTTGGATTAGTAGTGTAGAATTCTTGAAAAGATGGTGAAAAATAATATTTTATTGTAATTATATTAAAATTTATAACGTAATTATTAGTAATATACTATCCTTGTTTTAGGTTCCATTATTTTCAATGTCTTGTCACTTTCATTATATTGGATTAAAAAATTACTATTAAATTTAATGAAGCTCCATTAATTTGGGAAGATAAATTAAAGGAGAAAATATTATTTAATTAATTACAAATTTTTATAATTAGTTTTAGATTAGTCAGTATTTCAGGTTGAAAATGATGGGTGTGAGCATGAAACCAAAGAGCAGTATTTTTTATGAAATGTTTAATAATTTGATGATAAATAGAACGCCGTATTGGTGAATTTGCACCATTTTTTAATTTTAGATGAAATGTTTAATAAAAAAACTAAAAATATAAAATCAATGCAAAGTTGAAGTACGATTTATTATCATTTGAGTTAGCTAATTAGATAATTTGTTAATTTAAATTTTTATAATGTAAATCTCTTAATTGAGTATGATTACCAATTAATTGATCGAGTTACATCCTTGTCACAATTATAAAAATACACCTTTTTTATTTTTTTATTATGAAAATATATTTGAGTATGAGCTTAGTATCTAAGTTAATGTAGATTATGCTCTTACTATTTCATATAACTCCTTGAAGTATCTTGTCCGTTAGGGATGATCAGACATAGTCAAGAAATCTATTTATTTAATTAGAAGTATTGAGGGTTGTTTAGTTGAATTTATTAAAGAACTCTAATAACTTCTATAATTTATAAGATATTTTTAAAAATATAAAAGGTTAGATTTTGTTGTAAAATAAGTTTTCAAAGTATTTTAAGAACATAAGATTATAGTATTTATTATTTTATATTATCATTCACAATTAAATAATATTTGAATAAAATAAGATTGTATAAATAAATAAATAAATAAATATATATATATATATATATATTAAAAGGTACGTATATAATTTTCAAATATTTTATAAAACCATAAAACATCTACAAAATTAAAGAAACTTGTAAGTTTAGACAAACTTTCTCTTAATTGTGATACTTCAAAATTTTGGAAGAGAGTAAGAAAAGTTTTAGGATACTTTTCTCAAGCATCGGATGAATATAATCATCACCATCCCTTCAAGGGTCCTTACAATGTATAAATTGGACTAAAGAGACATCAAAAGAAGGCGAAAACATGCCCTTTGTATTAGGACTCTCCTAATATTCAATCACTCATAAAAATAACAGTTTCTTAGCATTTGATTCATTTGTCACTAAAATAATTTGTATTTTTAAAAACTTACATAGTAATATAAATTCTTTTATTCTCTCACCCAAATTTAATATATATTTTTTCTCATAAGTATATATTTTTAGCAAACATATAAAATTAATATTGAAATAGCATTAGAATTACTTCTCGTGACTGTTTGTTGGCAGTTCATGTATGTTAAGAGTGTAAAGCTACTTTTTAAATATAAATCATATTTTAATTTCTGATGCATACTGAAGTGATTGTCTTTACCATGAACTATTGTACTAAATAATTTTTATTTAGAATGATGAGCTCTTTTTATTTATTATTAATTTTCACTATTTGCTTTTTCACCATTAAAATTTTTTATAATAAAATTTAATTTTATAATATAGTTACTACAACAATTTTTTTGGACATACAAGGCATAACTTAAGTTTAGAAAAAAAAACTTTACAGTATTTAAACGACTGCGTAGGATGTTAAAGGATAGAAAATTAGCAAAATTGGCAACAGAGGCTCTCTTTTTTAAGCTTACTGGCTCACCTAGGCTGCTTCTCTCTTTTGTGCCACTCCGTGTCATTGTCCACAAATTCAATGCCTTCTTATGCACTCTATATCCAATTTTGAAACTAAATGACAATCTTATCTCAATTCTCCTTCTCTGAATCAGCACTAAGTAAATGTTGTGACAATTACATTCCTCCATTTCCTTAAAAAAAATGGTGGTTTTAGACTATAGTAGGAATGATCGAAAAGGCCATAAATAAGATGAACAGAAGAATTGCTCCCCCTTTATCCAATATTCTTGTCATTTAAGTTTGAAGTCTTCATATAAAACTACTTAATTTCTAAATATTAACTCTTATGTTTTTGTTGATATATATAATTTATGATATTTTCTTGTTAGGTGAACTTGTTGGTATATGGTGAATTAAAGATGCTTCACCTTAATGCATGTAAATTTGATTAAAAATATATCTAATCAAGGAGACAAAGATTCATAAGCTTCAAGTTATGACAAGTTTTGTATTTTTGAGTTATGATTCAAAACCTATAAATGTCTACAAATTAAATGTATTTTCTAAAATATTATAAAGAGCAAAAAAAATGTTCATACACAATAATTTTTGAATTAAAAATGTACCTAATCTTGTGCACAAATAATGATTCATAATGAATAATGTTCTGCTAATCCATCTGGTTAGCCTGCAAACTTGCCCACTATTGATGGTGATGGGTTCAACATGATGTGAAACTAAAACTTGGTTTGGTGTTGTTGCGGGCAGAACTTAGAGGTTCCCAATATGTGCATAAGTAATGATTGGATGAAGAGTATATTTAATCCAAAATAAAATAATATAAATTAATACATATAAATTGGATAATTGAAAAGGTCATAATGTAGAATTAATTAAGAAAAAAATGATATTCATATAATTCTTGTCGGAATAAATTATTCAAAGAGAACATATAAAATGAAGTAACTATATCACCACAAATTCGATATTTATTTACGAATATAAAGTTGAAAACCTTATTAACTACATTAGTGTGTTTTTTAGTTGACAAAATGAACCTTATTATAAAAAATAAACACAAGATAGTTTTATTTTTTCTTTTCTCTCTTTACTTTATGTTTTTTTCTTCATCAGTCTTTTGTTAATATGTGCATATGTTATAATTTGAAAAGGTGTTACATAGTTATTTGTGAATATATATTTTTTGGTTGATATATATTTTTTTGACAAAGATTTGGTTGATTCTTATTCATTTAATTGTGATTATAAAAAATTATTATTATGTAAAATATCAATAAATTTTTATTATCTTAAATAAAAGATTTTTTAAAAACATATTTTACACTTAAAAATTATTGGTGCGTAACTGCATGTAACAGTTGCTAGTATATAAACTATGAAGGCTTTATATATTAACTACTTTGACATTTTTCAATTAGTTGACAAATTAACCCTATTTTGAAAAATACATCTAAGACAGTATTATTTTTCTTTTCTGTCTTCAATTTTATTTTTTCATTCTTCTTCAATTTGTTTTACTTTATCATAATCTATTTTTGTTTGTTTTAAAATTTAAATAAATGTATTGAAATTATTAAAATTATAATATTATAAAAAATAAATAAATATCATTATTTATTTATAGTAAAAATTTAAGCTCACGCATAGAGTGTGTCCCAAATGTTAGTTTATGATAATTAAACCAAAAAATGCCTTTTTTAGTGTGATGAATGGAAAAAAAAAATAAGATGACTTTAATCAATCAAAAAGCAATTTTGAAAGCCAAAATAAGCTAAAATATTAAAAAAAAGAAAAAATATACACATAATTAAAAGAAATTATTGATTATTTAAAAAAACTATCCATTATTGTGCTCATTAATATTAAGGTAACAGGAAAAAAGAATAAAAATCAGAGATACAATAAAAAAAACTATGTGAAATCACCAAAAAAAAAAAAGGCGAAACAAGTAAAATGGAATTAAATAAATGCGTGAAAAAAAAACTCTAAATATCATTGAGTTTCAATCAAAACTAAACAAAAAATAAACATATAACAATGCGGACTACCTAAAATGGATTATTAACTATAAATCAAAATATGAAAAATGATCATTCAATTATTTTCTCAAAATCCCAATTAAATTGGCCAAAAAAGATTAATTAATACAAATTCATAAAATAAAATAAAATAATTACAATATCACCAATCTGAAAATTATATTACGGGTACATATATAGAATTTATGATAAAAGAAAAAGTGAAACAATTTAATAATTACCAATTGAACAAAAAGATTTTCATGCTTTTTCGAAAGATTAAAATAAATTAAGAAATTGAAATAAAAAAAATATGCAATTTTAAATCCAGTCATTTATAATTACAGTATTAAATTCAACCTCCAAATTCTAAATCCTTTTTATTTGAGAGGAGAATAAGAGGACTCGAAGTAGAGATTGTACTAATTGAATCCAATAAATTTTATTTTGTACATTATTTTTTTTTATTTTTATTTTATAACAGATACGAAATTTGAATTGTAACACTTTTACTAACAAGATAAATATAAAAAAATTACATGTGACAACAGAAGTTTTTCTACCATGACGGCAAAATAGAAGAAAATAAGCCTTAATTATAAATTTTTAGCTCAAAATTCTTATATAAAGATTAATACAGAAAATAACAACTTTTTCTTAAGGATCTTTTCTTTTATCTGAAGAATAGAGAAAATTTCTTGAATTGTTTTGCTTATGCATTAGGGTTTGATCGAAAATGCTTAGTTGATAATAGTTAGAAAAGTTTCGTTTTCTTCGGTTTTTGTGGGAGAGTTATAGATGTTCTAGGACAGCAAGAGGCTGCTTTTCATGCATGTGCTATATTGGGGAATTTGTGTTTCGATTGCATGCATATGCATGTGTGATCACCGCATATATGTTGAGGTGTTTGATAGAGTTTGGGGTTGATCCTTGAACGATGTTTTTGACAGGGTTTGTGTTTTGAATTTAAATGATATTTATAGATTAGCTAAATTAGAATCTTTACATCTTAAAATTACATCAAAGCATTAGGATTACTAAGGTTTGTGCAATGAAAACTTGTCGATACTTAAATCAATCAATTGCTTCAATGCAAGCAATAAAGGAAAGTAAAAGCATGGATAGCTTAAGGTTGTATATCAAGAGATAGTTGTAAGCATTAAGTGTTTATATTGAAGAATGGTGATAGCGTTGCGCAATTTGGAATGTCCACATATGGATGGTTCGCATCTTCTTGGATCAAGAGGATGATGAATATCGGATAGGATAAAGTTGAATCCTGCTTGACTCAAAAGATGCAGATCCTGACTTGTTAAGGGTAAAATGGGCTCTATTCATTT
>JACGDI010005654.1:570769-594716 GCA_014898725.1 Jacaranda copaia
ATTCTTTTGTTGAATGTATGCAAATTGTGAAAGATTAGATGATAGATATGTTTATGCATATAATGCTGTCATTATGGGCTTAGCTATGCAGAGGAAAGGGGAAATGCCCTGATTTAAAGTTTTTTTACCGATACAAATGCCCCCAGCTGCCAATCAAGATTGCCCTGTTTCTAGCTATCTACTCAGAACAAATGACGAGAAATCCAAGACCTAGTGCTTAAGGAAATGGACTTCCCTTTTCATCTGTTTGGCTGCGGTTATAGTCTAGTTTTTTTTTAGTCTTTTCCAGTTGTTAAGAGCATGAAGTTGATGTATTTGCTGCAGTTGGGGAATAGGGAATTCATAATCCATGGGCATCATTGATGACTAATTGTATTTCTTTCATACTTATTGTGTCCCATATTGCAAAACTGCCTGGATGGTTAGCAGTTTTCTCCGATTGCGGCACGCAAAAGTTTGTTCCTGAAGAAAGATAGAAGAAAAAAGAGGGGGAAGCACACAACTATTTTGTTCCCTAGAAAGAATCGAGTTTGATGCCTGCAAAACTTGTTTCTTTAGACTTGATTATAGGTACGTACTTCTCCAACAAGGTATTTAAGCTGAAAATTGTGCGTGTATGCAATTCCTAGAGCATGGGAAAACCAACGTTTCTTACAATTTAGGGATCCATATCAAAAGAACTTTTACAAATACCTATATATATATATATATGTGAACAGATGCTGTTAGATAGACTAATACGGAACATTCTTGCATCTGTTTTAAACGAACTATCCATCCATATTCAAAGATTTCGTGGCTTGCCTTGCTACTCAACCTTGCAACCGCCAAATCAATAGTGTATTTTTATCAGTTTACATCATTTATGCTACTTGACTCATATTGAGAAATTTGATGTGTATGTGAAATTTTACAAGGCTTGTGATGATGTATTATTTGTGGTGGATGACTTTAACATATAATGTATCTTCTCTACTAAACATCCCCTCCTTAATTCTTGTGAAAAAAGGGGAAAAGGATTATATGGTAATTCGTCCATGTATGTCGTTGGCATGCTTAAATATTCTTGATACAACCTTCATGCTTAGGTGAGTCAACAACCATCAGTTAGGAAGCATGTTCAGCATTTCTCAACCTCTAGGAAGAAAAATTTTCATTTGAAATATTAAAATTTGCTAGCTGCCGTTGATCCCATGGTTTAAGACTTAATGATCTTGTGAATTTTTACGATTCAATAAAAACATTCTAATTTAATTATAGTAATTTTTACTTTATAATAAATTGATTTGAAATTGAAAAAAATTCATAAAATCATGTAGGACTTCTAATGAAAAAAAAATAAAAATACTATACATCACTACTAAAAAAAATTTAATATCATACGTTTACTAAAATATTTTATTACGACATTTTTTGTGAAGTTTCTTATTAACATGTTTTATGAACAATTTTATCCTTATCAGGTTAAGAATCACAAAAGTGATAGACGCAATTAGACTACTCTATTCCTACGAAACGAGCCAATAGAGAGTGGGGGAAGGGACGTATTTGAGACTACCAACGTCTCTAGCGTTGTTGAGCTAGGGTTTGTTCTTATTGTTTTGTGAACATTAACTGAACCATTACTTAATTTAGCTAGAGAAGGAATTCCCTGTGTTAGGGGAACTGTAATTGGGGTAGCCTTTCCTATTGATGAGATCAAGCCAAAAACAAGCAACCCAAAGGACAAGAGTCACCCGATATTTTATTTAGAGTTTATATTTTTGTTATGACTCTTTTGTAGAAGTGTCTTAATTATTAACACTTTCTATAAGGATATATTTCTAAGAATGTCATATTTAAATTTAACAATTATATTTCTATCATGACACTCATACTAATTAAGTCCAGCTATATAATGTAGATGTGCTTTCTTTGTTCAAGAAATTACCTTGTACCCCAAAAACAAACAAAACAAGACATAAAACCAAAAAAAAAAAAAAGAAAAGAAAAGAAAAGAAAAAGAAAAAGCTTAGGGGATTATTGGTTAATATAGGGGCGTATATTCAAATTTACGATTAAAATAAGTAAAAATACCTATTTTAGTACTAACAACACTTCACATAGTGTTTTATCTTTCATCACACATCATTATAAATATTAAGCATATTAAATATTTTTTAATAAAAATAATTAATTATAAATCAAAAACACTATACATATATTTGTTAAACTAGACATATATTTGTTGAGTAAACCTATACTTTCGTATCAGTTGGTTACCCATCACAACTTTTGTGTGAGCAACCCTTTTTATTGTCCCAATGATTGATTAGCTCATTTTAGAGATATGATGGGGAATACTAAGGCAATATGAATTATTGTAATATTCTTTTTTATTTACGGAGGCACATATATCAATAATTTATTAAATTTCAAACTTTAAATTTTGCATATATATCTAAAAGATAAGGATGATAACATTGAATTAAATGATCATTTGACCATTAATTATTCCAACATTGTTGTAACATATTTTATTTGGGTCAAATTCATTTGAACATATTGAGCATTTAGATTAACATGCAATTAAGAAGTGATATGAGATAATTCATCAGGCTGAGTCCAATAACATCAACCTAGAAATTACATGTGGAGTATTGGATTAGGTCCATTTTATTTTGAGGGCTTAGTCATGTCGTTGACTTGATCAACCCCCCACTATGCAACATTAGTCTTGTCCTGTTCAGGGCGCTATGGGCAAAAGTCGAACTTAGTTGGTCAGTGGTCTCGACCAGAGTTGCCCTTTGACGCAGCCGGAGCTCACTCTGTGGTCGACCAGGAATTCTGACTCATTATAGGATCCCTTCGCTGCCATATTTAATGCTATGACAAGTAGCATATTTTTGCATTAATGATACATGCCACTTTAGTGCCGTCTTTAATGCCACCCCTGACAGAAGGTGCATTACCAGTATATTATTATATCCACAAAAGCTAGAGAAGAAGCAATCTGGAATAATATAAAAATGGAGAAGGCTATAAATACCCTATTGTCAGCTTCTTCCAAGGTATGTCATTCTTCATAAAAGCCCTCACTCTGCTACTCATTTTATCTAGTCGTCTCTATAATTGACTTGAGCGTTGGAATGCTATAGCCGAAGTGCTCTCGGTTAATTTGACGTTTGCTTGCGATCGCAAATCTCAACCCATGTTTCTTTGAAGTTGGATCATTCGACCAAGTAGGTTGATTTACCCAAAATATTAGCCAAATCCAGTAAAATACAGCTTTCACTGTCATAAGATGGTAAGAAAAAATCGGCTAGAACTTAGGCATAAAGTTCCTTGGCTTCACATCAGCTTTACATGAGTTAATTTTCTATTCGTTAAATTGCATTTAATTAAGTAGCTAATTGTATTACTTATTTTTACTATTAATACATTTAAGCTGATTGGTTGGTGAAGTTAAGTTAGTTAGGGTGCCCGGATTGCATGGAGGAAATCACTGACTGGTAAGTGGGCCCACACCAGACTGTAAATGTAATTGCAATTTTTGTATTTTCAAAGGGATTGATAATATAAATCAACACTCTCATTGCCAACAAAAATTAAAATTATTGATCAAAAATAGGAAAAACGGAAAAATTCTCGACGTGTCAATATATTAAAATATTCAACTTCTGTTTTCTTTTTCATTCTCATTCATTTATTGTGGCTGGAAGCAAAACGAAAAAATAAATAAAAGTCCATTTTCCTAAAGATGATTGGATAGGTTTTTTTAGACTTACACAATAAATAATTAATTTTACTTTTAAGAAATTTTATAAGGAAAAAAGGAATACTTCTATGTGTTTTCATGGAAAAAAAAATCCTTTCCCCTTGTATTTGTTTTTTGAAAATCATATTTATGTTAATTTCAAGTTGTTTCTTATTTTTTGGATATTTTGAGATGTTTGAACAGAACTTTTTTTTCCCTTTTCATTTGGTACTTTTAGTAAGTGTATATATATTGAGATCAATAAAGTTTTAGAGTTATTTGAGCAACTAATGAAGGTTTAGAGAAAAAAATGCTACAAAAACTAGACAAAAGATTAGAATTGCAACACAATACAATGCATCTTCAATAAAATTACCCAAAAAAAATTGTTGAATTTGATTTTGAGAAAAAAAAAAAAAGAATTTAGAAATACTCTTGGGCTTTTGAAATATTATTAAGAGACACGATTTATATGGTTATTGATACCAAACGTTTTGCTCTATTAATTTTTTTCTTCTCAAGTTTTGTTGGTTTTGTACGGACTGGTTTTGGGCCTAATCATATAAGTTTTAAATAAAATATGAGGTTAGAAATTCAAATCTAATAAATTTATAATGTATATATGTATAAATAAAAAAATTATTAATTTTTATATATATAACTAGGGAAAATTTTAGGTGAGGGGAAGGGTCATATCTCGAGCTCTTCCTCTCTAATTTTGTCTTTACATATGTTACACATCTCTCTTGTCACATAAATAAAATTGTAGAGCAGACGAATGAGTAGTTTTATAATAAATTTTTATTTTTGCAAACATTATAATAAATTTTTATTTTCATGGACAATTCAATTGCAAATCGGAATATATGGCTGGAGATTGTTGAGAAATCAAGTACGATTCTCTTTATAAAAAAATTTTTTATTAAAAAATATTATGAAAATTTAAAAATTATAAATATGAATATCAATAAAACAAGGTGCGTTTTTTAGGTATTTATTAGTGGAAATTTTCCAAAAAAAGTAAAAGAGAAAAGAAAAGCATCCATTGATTTCATGAAATAAGAAGATCATGAGTGGGCCCTATGGCGTGAGATTCTCAGTATAACAAATTTTCCCTCGTAAGAAAACAAAGACCAAAATTGGGGCCAAAAAAATAAAAAAAAGTGGCAAAAAAAAAGTTAATATATCTTGTCGCTAGTCCCCTCCTAACCCACACCATAACTAACCAAACCAATCCACCATTTCTTGATTTGCTAATCCCAAAAACCTCTGCTTTCTTTCCCTTAATCTTTTTGGCTGCCCAAAAGTTTTCATCTTGCAAAACTTCATCCATGGAATTCTAGCTGTGGTTATCCAATCTTATGATGGTGATGACCACAATTGTTTCATCTTTTCTGTGAGGTGAATGCATTTTCTTGAATTGGACAAAAGAATTTCAAATCATGTTAGAAAAGTTCATTTGTTTTTCGTAATTTGTTGAAACCAAGAAAAGCGTAAAAGTTAGGGTTTTTAATTTAGAGTTGGTTTTCGTACTGTATTGCAATTTTGAATTCTTGTACTCATGCTCTTTTTCTTACAGTTTTTGTTTCTTTGTTGATGGTACAGAGACAAAGGGCCCAAAATATAGGAGACAAAGAAGCAGTTCAAAGCTGGTGAGTCCCAAGGGAAAAGATGTATCAAGAAAGTGCTGTTTTTGATCAAAATAGTTTGCATGGAGGAGGATTGGTTCAGTCTGAGGATGCTTTTTCCCAAACTCACAAGCCAAATAGCAACAACAATCAGAGTTTTTCAATAGAGGAGCATTCTTATAACCCTCAACAAGAAGTTGATGCTGCAGTTGCTGCAGCTTCTGCCCTTGAGATGGAGCTTCAAAACCATCTCAATTTGGAGATGGAGCAGTGTTACAACAATAACAATGGCAATGAGATTGTACATAATTCAAACTGGCCCGAAATGAGTAGTTTTAATGGTGAAAATCAGTTCCAAAATTTCACCGCTGGTTCATTGCCTGATACCCCATATCCCACGACACCTGATTTACTCAACATGTTTCCTTTGCCAAGATGTTCACCCTCTGCTTTGCTTCCCAATTCATCAGTTACTTTCTCAAACTCAGCCCAGAAAAATCCCAGTTTCTTGGCTTCACTTGGGCTGTTGGGGGAGCTTAATCCTTCTGCAGATATTGGCTCATCGGCCTCGGCCGGTGTTGTTTATGACCCCTTGTTGCCTTTGAATCTTCCCCCACAGCCCCCTTTGTTGAGAGAGTTGTTTCATTCTTTACCACATGGGGGTTATACTCTTGGAGGGCCAAGTAATGGATCTCTTTTTGCTGGAGTGGATATTGAGAGAGATTTGAATGGAGGGTTGTCTCAAAATGGTGATGGGGGGTCCTTTGATAATGGGGTTTTTGTGTTTACTGCAGGAGAAATGGATTGTATTGGTAAAAATAGGGATGGAAAAGATACTAAACATTTTGCTACTGAAAGACACAGAAGAGTGATCTTGAATGACAAGTACCAAGCTTTGAGGAAATTAGTTCCTAATCCCTCCAAGGTAGTGAATGACTCCCTTTATGCTGTAAGGAAAGCAACTTTTCTATGTTTTTGTTCCGTCAAATTTCATACCATTTTCTTGTGATAAGCTTTACTTTGATCTAGTTGGATGCTTATTCATGCAAAAGAAATTGCATGTTTTTGTCAAGATAATGTTCCTTCTCTGCATCTGTTTAACAAAATGAAACTTTTTTTCTTGTGAGGAAAACCTAAGAATGATAGAGCCTCAATTGTGGGGGATGCCATTGACTACATCAATGAGCTGAAGAGGACAGTGGCTGAGCTGAAAGGGCTTGTGGAGAAGAAGAGATGTATTAAAGAAAGGCTCAAGAGGACAAAAACAGAATATGATGGTATAGAAGGAAATGAATCAAAGTCTCTTGGTGATATGGACCATCCTTCATCACTTAGGAGCTCATGGCTTCATAGGAAATCCAAGAACACTGAGGTTGACGTAAGAATCATTGATAATGAAGTGACTGTCAAACTTGTTCAACAGAAGAGAATCAATTGCCTACTCTTTGTATCAAAGCTTCTTGATGAGCTTCAGCTGGATCTCCACCATGTTGCTGGAGGGCTTATTGGAGATTACTACAGCTTTTTGTTCAACTCCAAGGTATGCTCAATAGGTCTACTTCATGAATGAAAAGTACTTCTCCTTTCTAAGTTTTTGGTTAGGATTACATGCCTCAAGCATAGTAGCTAGCCTTGAATATGTTCTAGATTGTGTAGTTTGAATCTTGGATTTTGGCGAGAAAAAATCACCAGAAAGTTAAAAAAAAGAAAAGAATTTCGTTGCCTCAAATGATATAACTTTATTGTTTATTGTTTCTGCAGATTTGTGAAGGTTCCATTGTGTATGCAAGTGCAATAGCCAACAAGCTTATTGAAGTTGTGGATAAACAATATGCAGCAATTCCTCCAACTAGTAGCTATTAGGTATGTAAAAGCCCTTCCAAGTTTTGTACTCTTGAAATATTCTTACACAAGTAATGGTTAGAATAGTATCTTGATGAGGGCCTACATATATATCCACATGTGTTTATATATTAATGTATGAAGTTGGGATTTGATGTTATTACATGCTACATGAACTACTTTTTATGCCTTACTCAAACATGGTAAAGACAAAAGTAGTAAGAATGGTAAATTGCAGTTTCACAGAAAGAGTAACAAGCAAAAGTCACTGAGTCAAACTTTTGGACACATTTTCCTTAATATGGCCATGCAGTACGGTACATGCAGTCTTGTCTTCCAACAGAAGGGTACTAACTAAAACTTTTTAGTAGCAACGGGGTTATGCTAGGTCTATCCAGAAACTGTAGTCATTTAACTGGTTGTGAAACATAGGGATAACAGCAAATCCTATCTTTTCTAAATCTCATATTCTTGTATAATTCATACACACTGATGTTTGGTTTTATTTTTAGAGGCATTTTTAGTTTTCCTTCACTTCTTGCATTTTCAAAAGTTGGAAAAATAGTTACCAAATGGGAATAAAAATTAAGATGCATTTGGGTGAATTGTTGAAAAGTGATGGTTAAAATATGTGTAGGTTTGAAAAATAGGTTGATTTATATTTATTTATGTTTAAAAAAAATTATTTTTTTAAAAATATATGTATATTTTATTAATTTTAAAATGAGAATGTGTACTTTATATCAAAATTAAGTTTGAATTTAATTGATATAAGAGTAAGATGATACAGTAAGTTTAGAAAGAATTTGAAAATGAAAAAAAATAATATTTTGAATGAAAGTAAATAAAAAATAATAGTTTTCATTTTTCAGTTCCGAATAAAAATGAAAACAGGTCCTTGAAAATGAAACCAAACGGGCTGGTAGATTTCTATAAACATTATGCATGTTTAAACACACACTCTAGGACACTATTTACAAGGAAAATTCTTGCCCGAACTAATTTTGGTCACAATGAATTAATCACATGATATACAAGTATGTTGCCTTCTGACTGGCAAAAGAGAAAGTCAGTGATAAGAAATCAAGTAAAATATCAATGTTGCATACTAATTATATATATGTGAATATATTAGGTGAAACAAGAATTATATAGTCATAGTTATGAATTTCAGAATTTTAATAGTGACAAAAATGATATAAAAAGGTTGTTATTATTGATAATTGTAACAATACATTGGGGATGAAATTGCTAATTATATACTATTAGTGGCACATATACAATGTTGATGACTACAAATGAAGTTGTCATATTTATATTATCTATAGATTGCCATTGTGACAACAACAATTGTAATGCATTAGTTTCTGTTACTGTTCAAAGTTATGTCATGGCAAATTAAAAAATTATTGTTAATGAATACTTTTAGTTAAAATTTAAATATTAGCATGTTGTGTTTTATCACTAATATTATTTTCTTTGTAGCATGGCCACTTTCTTTAAAGTGTACACAGTCTAGGATGTTTCATGATTCTTCAGATGGAAGAAGTACCTAAATATTTCATAAAACATTAATGAAAATGTTATTGAATGATGTGGATTGTATAGGAAAAATGACATGTTCTCCTAGTATTAGGCCTACTTTGCTTGCACTTAAATAAATCATTTGATTAATTGTTTTTCTAGCACATTGATTAATAACCTTAGCAACACTGCATCTTATGATTCTTTCTACATTTGTTCTAGTCTCAATAATGCTATGTCTCTCCTAATGTAACAATTTTTCTCACTTAATCACTCATCTCAAAGAGCAATATCCAATTTCTTTCTTTATATATATTAATTCACTTTGATTAGTTGTTGAAATTAATGTATTGTTTGTTGATGTTTTCGCAGAATATTGGAGGCTCTTGTTCTCCTACATTTGTAGATGGTTAAAACATAGTATAATGTTACAAGTAATTACTTAGGGTATATTGAAGTCCTATATTAAAGTTTCTCCTTTTATCTACCAATTTGTAATAAAAATTATTTTATATATGAAGCAAAAGATTGCATAAATATATTGCAAATTTAGGGGTTCTTTGTTTGAGTTGGAATGCAATCCCCATCACCAATTCAGGTCACTGGGTATTATTATGTTTCCAATTCTACCCCTCTCCCCTACCCCTATCCTCTATAGAAAAGTGGTTGTAGGAAAATTTCCTTTAATGACCTTTCTTCCTTCAGACAAGCAGTTGTACAGTAACGCATGCTTGCCATGCATAACACGACAGTCGAAAATGATTGTGTACCTATTCTCATCAAACTGTAACTTATATCATGACATCCACTTAAATATAATTAAATAGATTATGAATTATTAAATATATATAATAATATTTATAATTTTTTTTAATATAATTATAGTATCGTTTCATAATCACAATGCACTCAAGTGATTGATGTGAGATTTTTTGAAACCGCAAGTATTTTGATGTTAAATGAAAAAAATGAATTGATATGACATAGTTGCAGTAATTTTGATTTAGAAAAGAGCACATTGTGTGGTGCATATAAATATTCTTCCTTCTAAAAGTTACAAAATTCTATCATTAAGAAATAAAATTGAAGAAAAGGTCAAATAAGTACACATTAGTACACTAAAAATGTGAAATTGGTCCTTTAAACAATCCTACAGGCAGGTTAGAATATTTTTTTTGGGTCTTAATGGGTAGAGTAGTTTTTCAAATTAATTTGATAATTTGATGATTAATTAATTAAGCTCGAATCCTATTGACGCAATGGTTTATGTCAACATGACTGCTAAACTAGTGCCACGTCATTGAACGCCTGTCCCCACCTTCGTGGGTGCTGCTCTTACATGGCGCCCCACTTGCCATGTCATCAAATTAAATGCACAATTGGGCCACAAAATAATTCTAAAACACACATCAAAAATTAAAAAATCGAAAAAAAAAGTAGAAAAGGGAAAACTTTTCAACAAATTCCCAAATGAAATTGAAGGACTTCCAAAGAGGAGAAATTCTTTCTTTAACATGATAGAATTTGCAAATCCAAAGTCTAGATAGAGGGTTCCACACATGTGCAACGAAGAGTGGTGGATGTTTTTTCTTTCAATAGAGAGACAAGTTAGTATGTGGAAGGACGAGGATAATTAATATTCTAGGGGAGCGTTTGATACTAATACCACATAATAGCAGCAACAAGGGTCCCTAATAGCCAATCATATGTTTTATAATAGCTATAAAAAATTAGGTAAGCCTGTAAAAATTGAAAGGCCTGTCACTATACTAGACATTAGTGGTGATTGAAATTTTTGCTCTAATCGCACCTTTATCTACTTCCTTGTTTAAACTGTGTGGACTGAAATGGCCCTCAAACACTACTGCCAATTTCCCTTCAAGCCCTTCAAACTTGTTTGCTAAAACATTGCACAAATATTACATTCAAAATCCCTTCGTGAAGTCAACGAAATCATTTTTTTCATAATCCACAATGATTAAACCCTAAGATTAAGCTAGAAAACACCATTTGCAAGGAACTTACCATTCAATTGGACACTATTGCTGCCTATTCTGACCAGAAGGCGTTTATGTTGGGTATAGTTTTCCCATTCCATTTAGCCATTTTAATTTTCTTTTTTTGATGAAATTTATCTTTTGTTTCTTTGCACAATTGTTTTATTCATGGGAGCAATGTTCTTTTCTTTTGCAGGTGGCAGTGCTCCGAATAACTCTTTTAGTGAGAAAAAGTAACAGGAAAGTAGTTTGCTGGGTTGAGGCTTTTGTGTAGGACATCAAGGGTGGAAAAATCCAGACAATATTAGATTTATACAAAGGATGTGCTTTGCTTATAATTGTCATAATCTTATTATCCTATCAACGGCTACACATGTAAAAGTTTTTTGTATGAATTGCTGCAGATATGGCTTAACTGTGGATGAATGCTTTGAATTACAATATAGTATTTTTTGGGTGTAGATTATAATTTATTCTTTGTCCAACCAAATGGAGATGCTACAATTCTCAATTCATATTAGTGTTTAGGATTTTTAGAGCTATGTTTTAACATTTGCATGCTGTTGTGATGTTAGGGATTTGTCCACCACTTACATTATGAAGATGTAATGAAAAGGTCAAAATTTGTATGTGCTTGTATGTCATTAAGCTATTTTCTACAAAAATAGGCCCCACAATTTGAATTTGTTCTTATGTTACATATGGCTTTGCCCTTGGTTACTTTATCTTGAATTGTTACTAATTCATGACCCTTTAGGATTCTTGTTGGACAATTGCATGGATGTGAATACAAAAATTCAACTTTTGGCTTGGATTTATGTATTTTTGGTTTGTTGAATTATATGCATCTACTTGTTTTATTATGCTTACTGTATACATTGTGAGAGGTAGGGTGGTAGATGAAATCGGATCCGTAGGAGATGGAGTGTAATTTCTAAGATACCGGATCAATTAAAACATTTAAGGGAGATTGTGGAGATTGACGATCAAGCACGTTTGAATAATTTGTGTATGGATAGAAGTGTGTTTGGGAGGCTTTGTTATTCAATAGAACACATGGGGGGGTTCCGCAAAGAAAAATTTGTAAGCATTCCTGAGAAAGTGGCCTATTTTTTGTCGATTCTAGCACATTATAAAAGAGTATGATTGTCAAACATGATTTTAAATGATTTGGTCACATAATTAGCAACTATTTCAAGGAATGTCTTAAGGTAGTTATAAGGATTAGTCTATTTCTCCTAGTCGAACCTCAACCTGTCGATGATGATTGTACTAATGAAGCATAGAGATGCTTTAAGGTATTTTCAAATAAACCCATTGATTTAAGTTAAATCCTCATAGTTCTTGCCATCTATATTTTGTGTAAAACGGGCTTTGTATTATTGTTCTAGGGTTGTCTTCAGGCTTTAAATGGTATTTAGTATTTACATATTAGTTCAGGTTCCAGCAAGTGAAAAAACATGGTACAGGTCAAGGAAAAGTGAGATTTTTATGAACGGTCTTAGTGTGTGCAATCGTGAGATGAATTTCATTTACGTCCTTATGGGATGAAAGGGTTTTGCTATGGACAATAGGGCATTACGTGTAGCTGTTAATAAATTGAATAGCATTAGAGATCCAATTGATTTGTCGTAGATGAAGTTAACTTGTTTAGCTCAACTTTATTTTATATCAACTAATGTCAATATTTGATTTTTTTTAATATGTTTTTTGCATTGACAGGAAACTACTATCTATGTGTTGCTAGCTATACCAATTGTGAAGGATTTTTGACTCCTTATCAGGGCACCAAATATCACCTAGATGATTAGATTGATAGGGCATTGGCACCACAGAACCTTTGTGAATACTTTAACATGAAGCATGCTACGGTGCACAATGTTATTGAATTGGCTTTTGGACTCTTGAAGGGGTAATTGGCTATTCTACGAAGCACAACCTACTATTCAATAAAGACTCAAAATGTGATCATCCTAACTTGTGCGCTTCTACATAATTACATTCGAGCATAGATGCTAATCGACCTTTTTGAGGATATTATGTTAGATGGTCATGATAATGATACAGATATGGATATTGACCATATTGACATGAAAGAGCTCATCAGAGTGGAGCAGTTGGCATGATAACTTGGCCATGAATATGTACCACTCATGGAGATGATCTAGAACTACATCTTAGGATATAGACTTAATATCAATTGGATATTTTGCTGTCTCATAGTGTCGCATGGATTGAATTAGAAGTTTTATAAGTCCCACATATTGGTTATATTATGTTTAGTTCACCTGAATTTAATTTGAATTGAAACCATTATGTGGTTATTTGAAATATTGATTAATGTATCAAATGATACATGTCGGGCCCTTATATTATGAATTTGCATTGCAAATATTTTCTTCTTACAATTATGGATTAACGTTAGTTTATAATCCATGTAATGGCACAATTTGGGTGCTCTTCTCAAAGCATAGACATGTCAAGCAAATTAGTAGTTGCTCCACAACGTTTTTGGACCTATAGATAGGAGGATGCTCTAATAAATGCTTTGAAGACTTTGAAGGTTGGTGCTTGGCGTTGCGATGGATCCTTTAAAGGTAGTTATATGGTTAGGCTAGAGATAATGATGTGCAAGAAATTTTCAAGTAATGGCATCCTGGTTAAACAAATCAAGTCAAAGTTACAAGTATGGAAGAAGACCTATTCTATCCTGAAAAGCATACTGAGTTATAGTGGAGATGGTGGAGCGATAATTGATTCGACAACGCATATGATAATCACAAAATCATAATATGTTTGGGTAGAATATGTGAAGGTTCACACTAGATTTTAATATTTTGTATGTACAAATTAATATTTATTTTTACATGAAATTTTCTTGCTTATGTTAGTTTTCATGTTGACAAGTGCAACCTGAAGCAGACAAGATTTGAGGAAAACCTCGCCCATAGCACAATAGTTGGGTGGAGATTTTTGGAAATGATAGAGCCATTGGGGAGCAATCATTTGACGTGGTTAATATTGTTCAAGAATTGCTATGCATGGGGAAGAGAAAAGGCACCTGAGATAGATATCAAGGTAATGCTTTGTGGATTCACTGATGCAAATATAGCAAAAAATAATGCATTTTCTATCTCCCCATCATTTAGTTCGACCTCAAAGAAGAAGTCATCCTCAATTGGCAAGAGAAAAAGAGTTGAACAATGCAACATTGACTTTGAGAAGATGGTGCAGACATTGATTGAAGACACAAAATTAGCTCTTGGATAGCTCGCTGAGAAGTTGACAGAACTCTCGGAGCACATTGTTGAGAACACCATTATTTGAAGCACACCAGAGTGCCGCTATCTCCTAATATGGATGCCTCCATGAGAACATCGTTGTTTGAAGCACAGACAAAACTCCTAGGGTTGTCTGTGGATAACTAGATATGGGCTACTTATCATTTAGCACATAACAAATTGGATATGGATACATTTTGAGAGATGCTTAAAGAGGTAAGAGATGCTTAAAGAGGTAAGAGCTAAGTTTGTGCACTTTCTACTACTGTCTGGAACAATTTGAATTGCATTCTTGGGGCATGAATGATTATAGTAATATGAAATTTGATCACGATCATAGTTTGCCTATGTTTTGGGTTTGATAACAATATGTAACGTTATGTGGTTGTGCATCAACTCGTATTTTAAGTGTAGCAGGCTTCACTTATGTGGCTATATTACCTTGCTTGATTTGTAGATTTTTGGATATTTTTATGCTATGTTAAAGTTGTGCATTTACACTAGCCAAAATGGAGCTCGTATTTGTGGTTACATTAGTGTCACTTGATAGAGGATAAGCATATTTTCATGTAGGCTTATTAAATGTGGAGCTAACTTGACAGGTTTTATGTTATTTTATTATCTTCAATATGTATCACTTCTAAATTTTTGGTATCAGCTACTAGTTGGAGATGTTATGTGCCAAATTCTCCAATAGACAAGTTTGTATACATCATCTTATTCTATTGCCACTCAATTTTATAATTCTAGTTCAATCTGTATGATGTTCATTAGTAGATGCAATTATTACTGTAGTATTTTAGCTACATGTGGGGCGGCTTTTTTGAAATAAGCAACTATTTCTTTATGTTGAATGTAAAGCTTTTGCTGTTGTTAACTAGTTCTCAATCTCACCAAAAATTGAATGATCAAATACTAAAATTTGTATGTGAGTGAATTGGGTAAATTTTGTGTGTTCTGTTGGGCCTTATGCATATAGTAATAAGGCTGCTAGCTACACTTTTTTTATTCAATTTGGTTATTGGTCTTTGACGCTGTTAGGAAGAATTTTATTCCTTCTCCAATCCATTTTGCTGAAATTGCTTAAATTGGGAGTCGATATTTGCTCTAAAGGTTGCTGCAAAGTGGACTTGGTCCTAGTTTTATATCTTTGCTCATTTAGATAGATTGAACAAAAGTAGCCTGTTGAACGTATTCTTTCCCTCATTAGTTGGTCAGAAATTCAATTTGGCTTACTAGACCGAGTGGAGAAAGTATTATGGGCACATGAATTTATATGTTGTCTTCACTATCTTTCCTATTCAATATAAGAAAAGTTTGAGGAAACTTGGACCCTATGTTCAATTATTGTCAAGCTCTTAATCCCCATCAACCTTCCCATATTCTCCAACAAAGTCAAATGGACAGTTACCAATTTAGCTCTTATTTTGTTCAATATCAGCTCAAAATGTTATTCATTTTAGATATAATTTATTAAACTTATTGATTTTTATTTTTTTCATAGATACAATTAAAAAGTTAAATTACGAGATATTTTGTAGCTTTTCTTTCTCATTGGTTTATGTAATTGAAATAATATCTAATTTGGACCTTTACGAATTAATTTTACAGAATTTGACTAACCGCTCAACGAAAATGGAAAGCAACTATAAGATAATAGCTTGATTTCTAAAGTTGATGAACACGTCTACTGATATTTATAATTATTATACTATTTTGCTGGAATTAACACAAGGTTGTGCAATAAAGTTCATTGAGAACTTACCCACTAGAATAGGCAGTACACAAATTACATTATAACTTGACTGAATGGAATGGTAATTTGTAACACATAATAAACCAATATCATAGGCAACACTAGGCTAGGGAACATAACATTAGGGATAGTTATTCAGACAAATGGGTAATAGGGTACTTGAAGACTAAGAATTAGCATCATATACGTATAGTTTTAATATAGGGAAGCACAAGGGATAAAACACCATCATTTTTTGGCATGACGGTTCAGAGTATTATATGTAGATGCATGGGAACTAGTAAGACCTTCGATTGGGGAGTGGTTCAATAGTCCAAACATTTCCTTATCTTCTTCTTCTATCCATAAGCCATTGAATATCTCAAAGAATGGATTGTTCTATTGATTTAGATTTGGAATATGATTTGTGAACTTCACTGATTATTCACTTGTTTCATTATGTTTGTATACATTGTTGAGCTGACTCCAAAAATTAAATGACAAAGGTTGGCACTCCATATGTCCAGAGGGTCCATTTGGCAACATGTATTGATGTTTGTTCACCAGCATATTTGGGTCAGTGTGATTATTGTCAAAAATTTGAATAATCTCTGATTCACCAAAAAAATTCGAAAGTGTTGGTAGCCCAAATATCTCACATAACTTAGATCACTGTGCCTCTTTTTTCATCATGTATGCTTCTAAAATTGGATATTTCTACAATAGCAAATGAAAATATTAGTCAACAATTTAAATGTAGTTGAAAAATATTTTGTTGATATAAAAAGCATAAAGCAAATATTGCCATGGTAATGTATTCCCATATATAGGAATTGGCTATCACAATATTTTGTTCCACATCATAATTAACTAGGGG
The DNA here is from genome assembly GCA_014898725.1 of Jacaranda copaia. Lineage (NCBI taxonomy): Eukaryota > Viridiplantae > Streptophyta > Magnoliopsida > Lamiales > Bignoniaceae > Jacaranda > Jacaranda copaia. The sequence goes on from JACGDI010005654.1 coordinate 587,390, forward strand.
TAGAGAAATTAAGAAACCAAATATGGTATACCTTTGTTGCAGATTCTTGAACCGCATGCTCGCATCCTTGTTAGTGAATGCCGTCTCGAACTTAAAATTCATAGTGTGAATGCATGAATGAATGAGAAAAACATCTGATTGGGAGAGAAATCTTCCATCTAGATGAGTATGGTATGCAAGTCGGCGGACAAACTCTTTGTGAATTTCCTTAGACCATGGTGCCACATAGAGAATCTATTCTTGGTTTTTGGGATTTCTTGGAGCCATGCAGATGAATCGTATCAAAATGTTATAAAATAGTAGAAGAAATGGAGATGCAAAGTAACAACAAATTGGAGTGTAAACCAAATATAGACAATTGAGATTTACACAATTACAAGCTGATAACATATAAATTATGTAAAATGTGACAAGAGCCACAGCTTTCAAGTGAACTTTAATTCAAATCAATTGCATCAATTTAGATGTGTCATTATGCTTTTTCTCTTGAAAGGCTGAATATGCAAGTGGTCAACTAAGTAAAAAATTATCAAATTTTGTATCATTGGTCACAAGTGACCATATTCTTTTTATAAAAAAGTGATTCTTACTATTATGCCATTTCTTGCAAACAAGACCTTAGTTGTACTCCATTCCATTAACATGCCTAAGTAACAATTTAGTTGTAGTTATTCAATTAAAAACACTACCAATGTAGTTAATTTATTAATAGATTAATGACTTAATTAGATTTTATGTATACGTTACATAAGGAAGAATTGTCCTTCAAGTAAGATTAATTTATTATATAGAATGTAAACATATGGGAATTATTTTATATTGTGAATTAATTAATATTTACGTAAATACAAATTAAATGCACAAATTTATGTAATTAATTTGTGCAATAATCTTTAGACAATTACATAATTTTATATTATGGGGTTGTGAAAAGAGCTTCTATGAAAATATATATATATATATATATATATATATAAATACATATGTACTCAAGGATGATTTTAAAATGAGTGAATTGGGTCGAATATGAATGAGTGAACTGAGTGATAGGTAGATTGTGAAAATCAATAATAAGTGTGGTTCTTTTAGGTTGCCTTTTTACAATGTGAATGGAAGGGGATATTCGGTGAAGAAAAAAAACTACAGTGTCATGGGGAAAGACGTTAAGCCCTTATTTCATTCTTAAAGCAGGTAATGGAGGTTGCACAGTTAAGTTAATTAAGTTTTCAATTAAGAAGTCACGATTAAGAGGTTGCATTGTTTACTTAATGAACCCAGTAATTATGAAGTCACGGGTAGGTTGACGGGGTATTCATATATTTTTATAAATATTCCTTAAACTTTGACTGAGTATTTTATGTGCACCACTTAAATGGGAATAACTTGTGTAATTTAATTGCAGAAACAAGTAATAGACATGCGTACACATATGTCATACCTAATAGAGTCACATAATTGGAAATAACCACATCAAATTGAAAATAAAATCACAACTCCCTATCTACATGTTGTACAAATGATTAAATAATACAGATACCAAGAATTAAAGTTTCAAATTTTACTAATATTTCATATATGAGTAAACCGGAATCCTTTATAAATATTTTATTTATAGCAATATACATATTATGTCGGTTATTACATCACAACCTTGTCAATCAGTAACCCCAACAAGAGCCCAAAAAAGGCAACTAGGATAACACAACTGTAGCCAACACAATCGCCAAAGACCATAGAAGATTTGAAGTTAGAGTTTGGATAAGCATACAACCCTGATCGTTCATTAGAAGAGTTGTGAACTTGGGGGCTTGTGCATGAACTTTCACTCCGCTCTGTATGATGGTGGCATCCACTATCATGAGACCTCGATCCCTTAAATGTTGAGGGAGTTTGAACGTATGAACCTAGATTAGATGGTTGCAAATATGCTTTGTATAAATCACTATGAACTAGCGAATAATTCCAAGAAAGCCCATTGTACACATCCCATTAGATGAAGTGACCATCATGGTTATTCCTATTTAGGTGTTGGTAAAACCACCTGCCAAGATTCTATGTTGTGCACGATTGATAGAGCACCATTTGACCTCCATCGCAAAGGCAATGTGGTGATGGCTTTAGGATCATTACTTTATAGCTATAGAAATAAGGAAATATATTTTAATTAAGATAGTGTATATAGTTTTGGTTTGACAAAATGAAGGCAAGGCCGTTGTAATATAGTTGAAACAAATAGACTCATTCTCTTGATGATACAGATGATTTGCTTTCTATTTTCCATCTACATGGTCACCAATCTAATAACAATGACACATAAGTATGATTATGATTGTAGCATTTACACACTTATCTTTAAGTTGTCAAGCATGTTTCGATTGGAGTTTATATACTCTTAAAGTTGGAGTTCAATGAAAATTTGAAAAAGCATAGGCCCTCTGTCTGCTTATGTCACCAATCACTAAACCAGTCTTCTTTAATTTCTAATCCTATTAGAATAATTAACTAAAACCCAACTTTGAAAGGGAATTAAAGCTAGCACTAATATAAAGAAAAGTTCAAAGTCTATTGATTTTTTATCTTTAATGTTGAAGAAATACTTAAGGAACATATTACCAATTTTAGGCTCCTTTTTTTTTTTAAAAAAAAAAAGAATTAAACTGAATGAATAGCTTAATCTTGGGTTCATTTCAGTGAAAGTAAAGGGATACATTTAAGAACAAGAATTTTAGAGCAATTCTACAAGAGTTACATGAACATATAAGTAATTAAATTTATATAAATCTAGTTAATAAGATGCTTCAGCTATAGAAACATAATATCGGTAAAATTGATTACACTAATTCAACATGAAAATGCTACAATTATATATATACACCTTTATAAGAATATCACCAGATTCAACATAGCTCTCACACAAATGAAAGCAAATTAGCAATTGCAACTAGCTTAGGAAACACGTTGGTACTAAGAACGCCTAAATCTAGTTAGCAAAATACTAAGAGCTTGCAAGCAAAATGGGATGCGCGACAAAGTTGGTGGGTCTCACCATTTCAGTAGTATTTCACAGCAACCAAGGAGTGAGTCTTGACAGGTTCGGCTTGGTGAACGGGTTGGTGGCCTCAAAATTTCCCAAATTGATGGTCGGTGGAGCAAAATCAGGCACAATGGCATGTGGTAATGTTGAGGTGGTCAATGGTGTTTTGGCCAATTTCAGGTCGATTTGGTGGTGAATCTCAAAATTGATTGGAGCATTAGGTTCGTGGTGTGGAGACATACCTAATAATGGTAGTGGTATGCAACTCCGACAATGGTACATGCGATAAATAGCTGTGGCAGTGCTGAGGCAATTTTTTCACCTCGACACAGCAATTGTGGTGGTGTTCTTAGTTTGTGATTTCAAAGATCCGATAAGGAGATCCTGGGTAAAGAGTTTGATTGGGGTTATACATATACACATATATGTTGTATCGTTTCATCTCATAAATCTTGTATTGTGACACATGCTGATGTGAAATATGATATGGAACCAAGACTCGGAACATGCATGTACCGTTATAAGCTTAGTGGGCTCAGATTTGTGTTATCATGTGATAATTTTGGGTTAATTGAGTTTATTAAAGGATTAAAACCCTAATTTTATGAATTTAAGACTTGGGTGTTAAATTAGGTTATTAAGGATAATTAGATTGCCATTATTGATTTAGTATAGTGTTGCAAGGTTAATTATAACATTAAGAAGTTGATTATATCTCTTTATTGAAATCGGCGTAATTAGCACGTTCTATAATGTTTATGCCAAGCAAACCCTCACTACCATATTAATCGAGCAGTTGTTGATTTCTGACCGATAATAGTAAGATTTTAATTATTGGAGATTATTAAGGTTGAATAAGGATTTGACTGTGAACCTATTCTTTTGGATTAGGAGAAGATGAGCTAGGTCCTATGGACCAATAGGTTGTGACTGCATTTCTAAGGCTATGGAGGTATGGGTCTAACCTTTTAACTATTTGTTTATATGCCCTATGAGGGTCTGTCAACCTAACACTTGCTTACTCTTATCTTTTATTGAGATAACCATAGAGGTGGTTAAATTGGTTTCTGTATTCAATTGTTTCCTGGTTTTTGAAATCAGTGAATTGATGAAATCTTATTTATCAGTTAATTATGTCTCTAATGATTAGAAAGATCATTACCTGTCTGTTCTGGTGCCTAGAACCCTCTCCTATTATTGCTACTCTTTTATCATCTATTACTATCTTATTATCGTTACTATCCTATTATATGTTACTGTCCTGATTATCCAACTTTGTTTTACCTTGCCAGCAATCTATTTATTGATTCTTGATATATGACTGGAGATTTGTTTGGCTGAGTGCCAATCCTACCAGAATGTTTAGATACCTAGGACACGACAAGTAGCCCGCTTGGGTGTCAGTGATATGCTAAGCATCCGTGATACGCTAAGCAGTCCACAATATGTCATATAATTCGTACGGGCACTTATTATATACCAAGCTCTCACGCTTTGGTAAGATTGATTAATTGAATGGAATAAGGAGAATCGAATATGCATATTGTGTTGTGATATGTTGAACTACATATGTTACTTGGGTTTACTTGATTTTGATTGTATTTCAATTGTTTGTATTCTGCTCATGGAGCAACAAGGATGGTATAGTTTCTTAGTCTGGATCGGGTTGTTGTTTAGGCTAATTGACCCATTTATATTTCCTCCCGAATAGATTTGGTTGAGACGATCCCAAGTTGTCCGAGTTGATAGTCACAACTCTCGAGCTAGTAACTACTAGAAATCTTGAGTTTGATAAAGCCTGTTGTACCCGATTATATTCTAACTACCTATAATTTGATCTATTTTACCTGATTGTATCCTGACTGTTTATACTTTGATCCTAATTGCCTGCACTTTGATCTTGACTACTTGAAGTTTGATCTTAGCTGCCTTTACTCTGCCTATTTCTTGATATGTTCCTGATCTAATTGCTAATTTATAATTTATTGAATTGACTTTTTCCCGACAAATTCCTACTGCCTATTATTAAATTATCCTTCACTTAGTCCTTTGAACTTACCCTCGCACTTTATCCTTGATTTTCTTAGACATGATTAGCTAATGGACATGTTTTTTTGGCGTGGATTGAAGAAGATATGTTTTGTAGTAGAATAGATGTTTATATGTATTTAGGGTACTTGACTTAGAGATATTTTGATATGACAAGTTTGAATTAAATATATGTCGTGTGTAACTATTATGTTGAACATTTTGAGAGCAACTATGGCATGTATATAATACTTGTGTTGAGGTTTGAATAAGTTGAAATTTGTTGCTGTCTCTGATAAATTTTGAAAAAATTTCTTATGAGCCTATTAACTATCCTGTGGGTTTAATTTAAGAATGAATCGGGGTGACATCTTAGCTTATGGAATCCTAGATTTGGTGTCATAAATTATAGTATATATATAAATACAACTAAAATGAGTTATAAAATATTTACATATATATATATATATATAGAATTTATATAAGGAAAACTTATTTAAAAGTACCAAAATCACTTTTCTTTTTTGTGATCAGTCCCCACTTGATTCTTGTTAGACTAAACTCCTTAATTTTGTTAGAATTTTAGAGTTTACTTCCTACTCACCTGATTTGATAAAAATGCCCTTAAGTATAATATTTTTCACTCATTTTTTTTTCACTTCTTTATCATAAACAAAAGGCAACAATAAACCCTACCAATATCAGTATCATTTCTAGAAATAAAAAGAAAAAAAATGCAAGCAGCTCCACGGCGGAAACGAGAAACAACCATCAACCTGGCATTTGCATTGTTTTCTTCTCTTTTCATTTTCATCATTTTCTGGTTTAATCTTTATTTTTGAGTTTCTTCTTCTTCTCAGTTTCTTCTAAGTTTCTTGTATTTTTCCAATAATGTCAACCTGTAGTGAAGCTGGAGTGTTCAATCAATTGTTAGGGAATTGCCGCTGCAGAGATTAGGTCCATATAATGTCCATTGAAGATACTACAACTTTAATGGACATGTACATTAATCTCACAAGAAAATGGAGTGAAATCAATGTCGAGCTTTTTAGTTTGTGATACGTAGCTCCACATCAAAGATTGTACATGACATTGACTAATGACGAATATGTTCTAGCGGCTGGAGCTTTGAGGTGATTGAGCAAGATAAATCATATGTTGTAGATTTACATGGTAGGGTTTGTACTTGCAGAGCATGGCAGATTGATAAAATACCATGTAAACATACTTGTGCTTGTTTCGAGTCAAGGTCACTTTCATTGTATAACTTTACCGATCAATACTACTGAGTTGAGATGTATCAACAAGCATACTAAGCAATGATAAACCCTATTCCTACATTTGATATGAATCTGTTCCAGCCAAATAATAATGGACTCATTAATGCACTTGATTGCCGATCTCAGCTTGGGCATAGAAAGACATAGAGAATTCCATCACAAATTGAAAAACGTGTAATTAAGTGTAAAAGGTGTGGTAGAAAAAGGCATAATCGTCGAACATGCAAAGAATCAATAAATTAGTTTAATTTTGTACTTTAATGAATTTCATTTTATACTTCCTTAGTTCCAAATTTGTACTTTATTTTCTTCGAATTGTACTCAAATTCACTGGGCATTTTCAATTGAATAGAATTGTACTTCAACGAAACACATTTTATACTTCGTTATTTTAGGATTTGTACTTCATTTCCTTCGAATTGTACTCTAATTCTCTGCCTCGTTTATCAAAGTAAATTTCAAAGAAACACATTTTGTACTTGTTTTTTCTTAGTTTACACATAATTTTCATTGAATGGTACGCAAATTTCCTGCCTTGATTCAATTATATTGAAGTGAACTAGCAAATTTTATACTTCGTTAGTTCAGGGTTTGTATTTTATTTCCTTTGAATGGTTCTTAAATTGTCATTGGAATCAAGGTGTACTTCAGCGAAATACATTTTATACCTCGTTAGTTCAGGGTTCATACTTCATTTTCATTGAATGGTACGCAAATTTCCTGCCTTGATTCAATTGAATCGAAGTGAACTTAAAAAAAAAAATTCATACTTTGTTATTTCAGGATTTTTACTTTATTTCCTTCGAATGATTTTCAAATTTTTTGCTTCAATTCAATTGAATCGAAGTGAACTTCAAAGAAATAAATTTTATATTTCGTTATTTCAACATTTGTACTTTATTTCCTACGAATGGAACTTAAATTCCTTGTTTCAATTCAATTGAATCAAAGTGAATTTCAAAGAAATAAATTTTATACTTCGTTA
>JACGDI010005654.1:601712-613327 GCA_014898725.1 Jacaranda copaia
GAAATAAATTTTATACTTTGTTATTTCAGGGTTTGTACTTCATTTTCTTTGAATTATACTCAAATTTCCTGCTTCGTTTCAATTGAATCAAAGTGAACTTCAAATAAATAAATTTTATATTTCGCTATTTCAGAGTTTGTACTTTATTTCCATCAAATCATTCTCAAATTACCACTTGAATTGAGGTGTACTTCAGCAAAACATGTTTTATACTTTGTTAGTTTAGGATTTGTACTTCATTTCATTCGAATTGTATTCAAATTCACTGGGCATTTTCAATTGAACTGAATTATACTTAAGCCAAACACATTTTATACTTCGTAAGTTCAGGGTTTGTACTTCATTTTCTTCAAATTATACTCAAATTTACTTGGCATTTTCATTTTAAAATATTATAAATGCTTGATGGAAAACTATACTTACATACAAAATAATATCATATACAAAGTATGCTTCAATTTACATATGTATTTGTATACCAAGTGTGATTCAAATCCTAGTATTTTCATGACTTAATATTGTATATGCCATTTTCGCACAGTATTTGTCCATGTTAATTTTTCTAGTAGACCTCCAGAACACTAGGGTGTCTCTAGCGAAACATTCTGCCTAAAGGCATACAAAGACGCCGCAATCCACTGTACCCATTTGATGTCTGCTTTTTTTTGGCCTCATTAATTCATCCACACGACACCCCAATGAAAGCCTCATGTACCAAGAATAGAATGAAACCTATAAAAATATTGATCAGTTTTTGACTCCCTACTTTATGAAGAAATCACAGAGGAAGGAAGCAAACTTACAATGGCAATAACTATCGGTTTGTATCTGGTAGCCATTATTGAATTCATATACTAGAAAAAATGAGTCGAGGTGTCGAGGACAACCAAAAACCAGTAACTGTGCTGACAAATCTATAGGATTATGTAACAACACTAGTTTACAAGATCCAACATAAGGTCTTCTAAATCTTTAAGGGTAAAGGAGTTAAGTATAGGTATCATATCCATGAATTCTTCATCGCTCATATCCTTCAAGTTGCGTCCCTTGAGTCTGTCTAATATGTCAGCCTATGAAGTATAAAAATAAATGGTTATACTCATTGGAAACATGATACTAAATTAAGTTAGGAAATCGCCACATACCTGCGCTATTGCGTACATAAACCACACATTGTGGTGACACTTGTTGCCGAAAGATGGGCTGCATAATATTGACATTTAGCAGTCCACTATGTCACCGGTAAGTTCTCTTCGAAATAAGAGCTCACAAAACTTTCTTCCATCTAGAAACTGCTATGCTCCCTCCCAGACAATCACCCTATATAATTGTTAATTGTTAGTTCAGACACCAATTTATCTAAAAGAAAAATAATAAGCAAATTTTATTATCCCAAATTATCTCTTCTAACAAAGTTATCGATGACTTCTTTCTATTCTACTGGAATAAGTTCTCGACCTCTATAATTAGTCCTTCCTTTATAGGGATTAGGCGCTTCATTCTTTTAGCTGGCTAGTTCCTTTGCCACTAGGATTGGACTGATGTCTTTGATCTCCTGCAGTACAAAATACAGCACATTAGGTACAAAGTGTAACAATTGAAGTACAAAAGACTAGCACATTAAGTACAAAGAATCAAGTATTGAAATACCCCCTATTGAAGTACAATATATAGCCAACATGGAGCACAAAATCCAAGCACATTAAGTACAAAATATCAACAATTGAAGTATACCCTGTTGAAGTACAAAATATTGCTAACATGGAGTACAGAACTCAAGCACACAAAGTACAATAAATCAAGTATTGAAGTATCCCCTATTAAAGTACGAAATATACCATCATGGAGTATAAATTCCAAGCACATTAAGTACAAAGTATCAATAATTGAAGTATAACCTATTGAAGTACAAAATATGACCAACATAGAGTACACAACTCAATCACATTAATTGCAAAGTATCAAGTATTGAAGTACAAAATATATTGAACATGGAGTACAAAACTCATCCCCATTAAGTGCAAAGTATCAAGTATTGAAGTATCTCCTATTGAAGTACAAAATATATTCAACATGGACTACAAAAATCATCCCCATTAAGTGCAAAGTATCAACTATTAAAGTATCCCCTATTGAAGTACAAAATATAGCCAACATGGAATACAAAACTTAAGCACATTAAGTGTAAAGTATCAACTATTGAAGTATCTCTTATTAGAGTACCAACTATGCCTACATGGGGTACAAAATTCAGCACATTAGGTATAAAGAATCAACTATCAAGCACGAAAGATCAGCACATGAACTACAAATATCCTAACATGGAGTATAAAAGATCAGCACATGAAGTACAAATATTGCCAACATGAAGTGCAAAAGAATAGCACATTAAGTATAAATATCACCAACTTGGAATACAAAAGACAGCACATTAAGTACAAATATCACCAACATAAAGTATAAGATATGATCACATTAAGTACAAATATCAACCAATCAAGAATAAAACATCAGTACATTTATTACAAACAGACAATTTACAAATAAAATGCAAAATGCAAAAACTTAAAATATTAAGTAATTGACAACACCTTCTCTTCTTGTTCTATATCTTTTTTTGGACGAGGAAGAGGGCGAGAAGGACCATAGGTCTTTATCACATCTCTTGCTCTTTTGGCTGATGTGGTGCTTGGGGGGCTAACAAAATCTGGAGATTTCTATTTTAGCCTTCTATCTCCTCGATTACACACATCTGTCACAATATAGGACATGACATTTGCCACTTGAATCTCATATTCTTTGAACTCAGCCACTTGAATTGGTACAAAAACTTTTGTCTTCAAAAGTTTAGGGGAATATGAAGGATCATGACGGTGTTTTGTTTGACTTTCTTCGTCCACCGTGTTTTTAGATTCATCCCCTTCTTTCTGTGTATCATTTACCAAATCAAATACCCCTTTATTTACAAACTCACCAGCTCCCTCTTCAAGCTCCTTCCCTTCAGTCTTGTGCTCAACTAGATGCTCCTCCTCACCTTGCTCCTTCATTGCTATCATATCAAATTAAGCAATTTTTTCTTTCAATGATTTAATTTCTTCGACTTTAGCTGCAATAATTGCTTCATATATTGTATGATCACAAACATGGACTTGATTGATGGCAGTACTAATAGCCTCTAATTTCTTGATCAAAATTGCTAATTCTAACTCCTCTGGAGCAGGGTTAAGGGCTACAACCTAGTACAATGAACATAATTATCAAATTCAAATTCTTATACAAAAAGCTAACAATGAATTATTACAATTATTACCATTTTTGCTATAATTTGTTTCAATTTTTTCCCTGCCTCCTCCACATTATGTAGGAGTTTGCTATCCTTCCACCGGTAAAAGCATGGAAACTCAAACAAACTCACTGGTGAAGCCAGTGAAGGGATGAATTCATAGACCTATGTTTGCCATTCATAAATCAAAAAATTATACTCACTTGAATATAAATATAATCAATGTTGTTAGAAAAATGAAGCAAACACTTACCATCAAACCAACTATGTACCCATCAATGTATTTCTTGGTTTTTTCTCTACCTACTCCTATATGCTTCTTCATATCTTGGACAAGAAAATTGTATGCAGCTATGCCCCATGCATACAGACCAAGTCTAGATAAATTGTCCAAGTATGGTAGGAGGAATCATGGAGTCCAATAATTTGATGTTGGAAATAGAAAATAATTAAAAATAAAAAGTATGTACAACCTACAAAAATTATTCAAGTCTTCCTCACTATCCTTATATACATACTCCTCAAACTTTTTAGCTATTTTAGATCTAATAATATTCTGTAGCTTTCCAGAAAAAAGGTTGTCAAAGATTGAAGACTTCATCTTCAATGTTATATCCACAAATTGCCCCACATATGACAACCCCAAAATCGTAGAAAATTTAGCTGTAGAAAAAGGAACTTCAACCCCTTCGAAAAATGAAATGACAGTCTTTTTTGGGTCAAACCTCCTCAGTATATCTTCAAGCTGAATGAATCTTGAACTTAACTTAGGCATATCCATGTATATATAAAAAGGGGTCTTCTTCAATGCATCAAAATATTTTGACCCCATATTGGACTTTACAATATCCAATTTACTCTAAAAAAATTGGGAGGAGCAATAAGAGCAGACCTCATAATGTCATGGCTTGGCTGCAATCAGATAAAGAAAAATTAATATATAAACAGATAATAAACTAATCCTTTTAGATAATGTATACTTACAACTTGAATGTTTTGTACTACAAATGCTTCTAAAATGTACTTTAGAAACATATAATATATTATACTACACTTTCAGTTAGGGTATACTTCAGAATTGAATGTTTTATACTACAGAAATTTTTAAAATGTACTTCAGAAATACATAATATATTATACTACACTTTCAGTTAGTATATACTTTAGATTTAAATGTTTTATATTACAGTTGTTTCTAAAATATACTGTAAATATACAAATTATATACTACACTTTCATTTAATGTATCAAGCTTGAATATTTTTGTACTAAACATGCTCCTAAAATGTACTGCAGTTATACTAATTATATACTACACTTTTGCCTAATGTATACTACAAGTTTGAATATTTATACTACATTTGCTTTTAAAATGTACTGCAAGTTATATACTAAACTTTTTCGTAATGTGTACTACAAGTTTGAATGTTTTATATTACATTTGCTCTAAAATGTACTATAGGCCATATACTAGACTTTTCCCTAATATATATTGTCAGATTGAATATTTTATATTACATTTGCTTCTAAACTGTACTGCAGTTACACAGATCATATACTACGCTTTTGTCTAATATGTACTACAAGCTTGGATGTTCTCTTCTACAGATAACACACTACCACTTTCAAATAGTTTTACCGTATAATTTTACCATAATATAATTTTAGGTAGAAAGAAGTATAAACCCCAAAAAGGTGAAGTTCGACTTTCATACCTTCAAGTACAAATTAGAAACTTTCCATCTCACAACAAAAATCATATGTATATCAAATCGGTTTAAGTGTTTAACGACTAAAAAATGAATAAAAACCCTAAACACTAAAAAATCACTAACATTTGAAACTACAAGTTCAGAAAACATACTTGTGTTTCTTTTGCTCACTTTTTTTGCACTCGACTTCTTTTCTCAAATGTTTTTCCTTTCATAGTCGTAGAAAAATGGCAGAAATTTTGGTGACTTTCTTTTTTCTGCTTTCTTTTCACTTCTTCTTCTCTCTTTCTCTCGTCAATGGCGGAGGAAGAATGATTTCGCGCTCATTTGTTTTTGCGCCTCAAGAAGTCATTTTCAAGCAGAAAAAAAAAAAAAAAAAAAAAAAAAGCGGAAAGCGTTCTTCTTGATTATAGAAATGCATTTTTCAAGTATTTTTGTTGTTTTTTTCAAATACAAAGGTATATAGGTCTTTCTAAAAGATATGGGATGTGATTCCTAATTTTTGTGAAAAAATGGGGAGTTTAGTGTGTAAAAATTCAAATGGGGACTGAGCACTAAAATGAAAGTAGGATTAGGAATTTTTTTCTAATTAACAATTTATATAAATTAATCTATTTAACTATTTTATAATAATTAATTTTCGTTTCACAATAACGCATTGACCAAAACTAAAGAGATAGTATGTCATTCAATTAGTTAGAATTCATAAATGTACATTCAATTTAAATTTATTAATTCATTACAAATTTCTTATATATTAATTATAGTTATAATAAAAAATATTTTATTTACATAAATATATTAATAATCATAAAGTATTTTACAACATAATAAATATATATTATATTTTTAAAAGACCAAATAATAATTAATTACTTTAATATATAATATTATATAATTTTTTAACATTTTGCGATGGAAAATTTTGGTCGCAAAATTCTAATTTTTGCAATGGATTTGCTTTTCCTTGCAAAATGTCTTCCTTTCTTCATTTTTTTTTTAGATTGAATTTTTTCCATTGCAAAATTTTTATTTTTAATTTTTTTCCTTTTCTTTGCAATGGATATATATTTTTAATTTTAATTTTTAAATTTTGTGATGAATATTTATTGTCGCAAAATTAAAAAATATTTTAATATATTTTCAATTTTGCGATGGCGCAAGTCCGTTGCAATGTGCGATGGCTATATTTCCACAGAAAAAATCTATTGTAAATTCTAATTTTTTTTTTTTTTAAAACACCCGAATTGTGAACATCAACGCATTCTTTCATCACATTTCCTGAACTAAATAAATTATTTGAGAAAATACCCAAAAAAAGTAAAACATAAATAAATGAAAATAAAAGCATTAATTGATTTCATGAGAGGGAAAGGGAATAACTGATGAGTGCAAATCATTCAGAAATAAGAAGATCATGAGTGGTCCCTAAGGCATGCGATTCTCAGCCCAACAAATTTTCCCTTGTAAGGAAATAAAGACCAAAAAAGAAAGAAAAAAAAAGTGACAAAATCCTTAATATTCAGTCCTTAGTCCACCCTCCTAACCCAAACCATAACCAACCAAACCAATCAACCATTGCTTGATTTGCTAATATCCCAAAAACCTCTCCTTTCTCCCACTAATCTTTTTGATTGCTCAAAAGTTTTGATCTCGGAGAACTTCATCCGTGGAATTCTAGCTATAGTTATCCAATCTTATGATGGTGATGACAACAATTGTTTCATCTTTTCTGTGAGGTGAACACCGTTTCTTGAATTGGACAAAAAAATTTCAAATCTTTTCAGAAAGGCCCACCTAGTAGATCTTTTTTTTTTTTTAATTGTTGAAAACCAAGATAAGGGAAAAACTTTTAGGGTTTTTAGAGTTGGTTTTTGCTGATTTTTCACTTTGTAGTACTATAGCTGCAATTATGAATTCTTGTACTTGTGCTCTTTTTTACAGTTGTTGTTTCTTTGTTGAAGGTACAGAGACAAAGGGCCTAAAATATAGGAGACAAAGAAACAGTTCAAAGCTGGTGAGTCCCAGGGAAAAGATGTATCAAGAAAGTGTTGTTTTTTATCAAAATAGTTTGCATGAAGGAGGATTGCTTCAAGCTGAGGATGGTTTCTCCCAAACTCACAAGCCAAATAGCAATAACAATCAGATCTTTTCAATAGAGGAACATTCTTATAACCCTCAAAATCCAATATCCCAACAGGAAGTTGCAGCTGCTGCTGCTGCTGCTGCTGCTCTTGAGATGGAGCTTCAACAGCATATCAATTCGGGGATGGAGCAGTGTTATAACAACAACAACAACAATGGAAGTGGAATTCAAGAAATTGTGCATGATTCAAACTGGCAAGGAATGAGTAGTTTTAATGCTGAAAATAAGTATAATCAGCAGCAGCAAAATCCTGCTGTTCATATCCATAATGGTCATTACATCGCCCAAAATTTCACCACTGGCTCATTGCCTGGTATCTCATATCCCACCACTCCTGATTTGATTAACATGTTTCCTTTGCCTAGGTGTTCACCCTCTTCTTTATTTCCCAATTCATCAGTTACTTTTTCAAACTCAGCCCAGAAATCTCCCAGTTTCCTGACTTCACTTGGGCTGTTGGGGGAGTTTACTCCTCCTGAAGATGGCTCCTCGGCCTCGGTTGGTGTTGTCAATGACCCTTTGTTGCCTTTGAATCTTCCCCCACTGCCCCCTTTGTTGGGAGGTTACACTCTTGGAGGACCAAGAAATGGATCCCTTTTCAGTGGAGTGGATATTGAGAGAGATATGAATGGAGGGTTGTCTCAAAATGGTGATGGGAGGTTCTTTGATAATGGGGCTTTTGAGTTTAGTGCGGGAGAAATGGATTCCGTTGGTAAACATAGGGATGGAAAAGCTACTGAGAGGCACAGAAGAGTGATCTTGAATGACAAGTTCCAGGATTTGAGGAAATTGGTTCCCAATCCCTCCAAGGTAATGAATGAGTTCATCTGTGTTGTAAAAAGCAATTTTAGAATTTTTATAGTTGATGGACTCTCAAATTTCACATTTTCTTGTAGTAAGTTTGTCAAATTGCTATTTTTGCCTCTGCATATTGTTAACAAATTGAAAAATTTTTTGTGAGAAAAATCTAAGAATGATAGAGCCTCAATTGTGGGAGACGCCATTAACTACATCAATGAGCTGAAGAGAACAGTGACTAAGCTCAAAGTTCTTGTGGAAAAGAAGAGGTGTATTAGAGAAAGGCTCAAGAGGTCTAAGACAGAAGATGATGGTATAGAGGGGAATGAATCAAAGTCTCTTGGTGATATGGACAATCCCTATAATGGATCATCTCTCAGAAGCTCATGGCTTCATAGGAAATCCAAGAATACTGAGGTTGATGTGAGAATCATTGATGATGAAGTCACTGTGAAACTTGTTCAACAGAAGAGAATCAATTGCCTACTCTTTGTATCAAAGCTTCTTGATGAGTTTAAGCTGGACCTCCACCATGTTGCCGGAGGGCTTATTGGAGATTACTACAGCTTTTTGTTCAACTCCAAGGTGTGCTCACTATGTCCTTTCATGAATCGAAGATTTTTCATTTCTGAGTTATTGATAAGGATTATTTGCTTCAAGCATGGTAGCCTTGAATATTTTCTTGGTTTTATTCAAATCTTGAATTTTTGGGAAAAACTCAAAGACTCAAACCAAAAAAAAAAAAAGGGAATTTACACGCAATATGACTTTGTTGTTCATTTTCTTTGCAGATTTGTGAAGGTTCCATTGTGTATGCAAGTGCCATAGCCAACAAGGTGATAGAAGTTGTGGATAAACAGTATGCAGCCACTCCACCACCTAGTAGCCATTAGGTATGTAAAAGCCCTTTCAATTTTATAGTCTTCTTGAAAATATTCTTGCATAAGTTATGTTAGAAAACTATCTTTTCAAGTTCACGCTGAGAATTATATGTTAAAAGATAGCCTCTTGATGAGGGCCTACATATATATACTGTAACATTAACGAATGAAGTTGGGATTTGATGTTATTACATGCTAATTTTAAAACTACTATTGCCTTATTCATACAATCAGTGGTAAAGACAAAAATAGCATGAATAGTAAGTTGCAGTCGCACAGAAAGAGTAAGAAGCAAAAGTTACTGAGTCAAACTTTTGGACGCATTTTTCTTCATATGGCCATGCAGAAGTACATGCAATCTTGCCTTCTAACAGAAGTGTACTAACTAAAACTTTTGAGTAGCATGGGGGTTGTACTAGGTCTGGCTAGGAAATGTAGTCATTTTACAGGAGAAATGTGGGGATAACCTCAAAACTAATCTGTTCCACATCTCTCGTCCGGTGTGATTAACACACTTGGAATTTCTATAAATAATATACTTGTTTAGATACACACTTGAAGACTCTATTTTACAAGGAAAATTCTTGCCCAAACTAACTTTGGTCAGATCTAGCTAATAACATGATACAAGAGCAATATCATGTGCCTTATGATTGGCAAGAGAGAATGTTAGTGATGAAAAATTAAGTGAAAATATCATATATATAGTTCTCATTAATAATATAAGTATACCTGTGAAGTGTCAAGAAGTAGGTGTTGTATATAATAGTTGTTTTAACAATTTTAATAGTGACAAGAAATGTATAAAATTTTTTATTATTTATAATACTGATGAAAATTAGAGATACAGTTATTAATTATAGATATTAGTAACATAAGTATGGTGACAATGGCAACAAATATACTCGTTGTTACATGACCGCGATTGCATTCTCGCTAGCTAGGTTGTCATTATTACAGTAACAATATATCACAATTCCAGCTGCCACCATAAGTTTTTAAAAAGTATATTGTGGCAAAAAGAGGAAAAGAATTTTTTTTGTCAATAAGAAATATTATTAGTGAAAATTTTAATATAATCACTTTATATTTTGTTGTGATGTTATTGATTGATTTATTTATTTATTTATTTATTTTTGGTAGTTTGGCCACTTTCCTTGAAGTGCACATGACTACGTAGTACGTTCCATGATCTTTCAAGTTGAAGCAATGGTCTAAGGATCGACATGAAACATTAATGAAAATGTTATTGAATGATGTAAAATTTTTTATAAAAAATGACATGCTCTCCTAGTATTAGGTCTATTTTGCATGAACTTAAATAAATCAGTTGATGAATTATTTTCTAGCTCAATATTTAACCCTAGCAACACCCATTTTTTTATTCTCTCTGCATTTGTTCTTTGTGAGTACTTAATGCTGTGTTAGTCCTAATGTGATCATTTCTCCACTTAATCACCCCCAGTGTTTAATTTCTTTCTACATAAATATTAATTAATTTACTTTGATTAGTTGTTGAAATTAATGTATGTTTGTTGGTAATTTGGCAGGATATTGGAGGGTTTTGCTCTGCTGCAATATCTAGATATATGGTTGATTAATAGATAGTGTAATCATGTTACAAGTAATTATTGGGGTGTATTAAAGTTTAAATTAAGTTTAATTTCCCTATTATTTGCAAATTTAGGGGTTCTTTTTTTGAGTTGTAATGCAACTCTATCACCAATTTTTGTCACTGGCTATTATTGTGTTTCCAATTCTACCCTCACCCCACCCCCACTCCAGGTGGACAAGTGGTTGTAGGAAAATTTCTTTTTATTACCTTTCCTCCTTCAGAGAAGCACGTTGCAGTAAAGCCTGCTTGCCATGCAGAACAGGACAGCTGGATATGTTTGCATTCACTTAATTATCAGACTCATGTCATAAAATCAACTTAAACATATATTTGAATCAATTATGAATTATTAAAATATATCCAGTGATAAAATTAGGTTTCGGTTACGATAAATTTGTAACTCATACTAAAAATCCCGTATTTTTTAGCTATAATATTAATTTAACTTAATTTGTAATAAATGTTTTTATAGTTAAATTCTCCTATGATCAATTCATAGTTGATAATATATATATTTATATATATATATCAATCTTTTTATGGATAATGCATAACTAATCTATTACATTTTGAATGTACAAGGCTACAATTAATAGCTGATAATTTCTATTACTTGTAAATTAAAAATATTAAATTTTTACAATTTATACCTATAGCTATAAAATTAATTTCATAGCAATTTTTCAATAACATATACCTAATTTTTGAATAATAAATAATAATATCAATATTTTATTTTATGAAATCATCATATTGTCGTTCTGTAATATTTTACACATGAACAAGACACAGCCGCTAATAAAATACCTTTTAAGATCATACTCGAAACCAATGTTAATGAAGTAAAATAAGTAGCAAAGATTGCGGCTCTAAAAATTTATGTAATTATGAGATAATCAATTCGAAACTTTATGACAGTTGAATCTCACCAAACGTATGTATATATTCATGGATTACATTTTATTCTTCTTTAGTTTTGATAGTATTAAAGTTTGCAAATATTAAGATATAATATTGTACATAACCATTTCAGTTCAAAAGAAAAGAAGAAAAAAATTCATAGTCATTTTCTATATTGATTTCTAGTTGTTGAATTAATTACAATTGATTGACCCTTTCAAGACTCAAGCGTATCTTTCCAACTTTCTACGAGTCTGTGGTTGGTTGGCTGGCCTCCGAG
>JACGDI010005654.1:613496-639792 GCA_014898725.1 Jacaranda copaia
CATGCCCTTTCTTAAGTTTTTCTTTATTTTTTTCCTAAGCAAAAATTTCATGTAATAAATTGAGATTGCAAGTTCGCTAATCTTTATCACTATTTTTAAAATAAAAACACAAAAATGCCATAGGTAAATAGAACTATAGCACGTTTTCATTATTATATATACATTTTTATCCTTTTCTATAAGAAAAAAACTTATCAATGGCATTTTCTTCAAAAATAGCACTTTTAATTACTGGATATATTATTTATACACATCCTCTCTCTTTATTTCCGGGTAGCGTAACAATTATACAGTCAGATCAAGCAAAGTTTAGGTGTCTTCAAAAACTCCAATGTCGACTCAAACAAGGATGTTCGGATGCAACAAGAAACTTCTAGCACAAATGTGACCTAGGAGTATTTGACTAAATATCTTATAAACTTGATATTAAACTTTATTTTAGAAATAAATTTTAAAGATATTTAAATGAAATAAAATCTTAAAACTGAAATATGAATTAATGAGTTGTTACTTCCTTTAAAAGTTAAAATAAAATTTAGCATTTCATTAAAGAGAGCAAACAAACTCATTTTCCGTTTATTTTGCTCAACACCTTATACTATCTCATTATTTCTCAAATATCTTATAAAATGCTTTAAGAAATTTATATGCGCGATTGAAAACCCACTCTCATTTCACGCTTGCTATATTCCCCCTAAGCCACAGGCCATAGTGGAGAACTCCGAACTCCAACTTCAACTTCTACATCGTATCACTTGGAAACCCTCCACTTCAATCTTCACCCTCTTACCTACTAGTAACCTTTTTCCACTTAAAATTAGATATGTAGCGTCCAGAAATCCCAATCACATCACTCAATTATTCCACAGCAGAATTCTATGAGCCATAAAATTTAATTTCTAAATCTGCAAAATACCATTCAAAGACAAAAACTAGAGAAAATGCCTCCCCTTGTATTGTTAATTTCTGCCTCACCTAAACCAACAATTCCATGCTTACCATATGAGTCAGTTGTCAATACAATAGAAAACAGATTGCTAGCATATCTGTAGACAATGGCCCATCAGTTTCAAACAATTGATTCCCAATAAGGGTGTCACATAGGAATTAACACCAGATTCAAATATATTCCTCAGAGGTAACGCCTCGAATGTTAATACCAACGGAAACCAACATTTTCGTCACATCATATGCAAGGTTTTCTTTTCCTACTCAAGGAAGAGAAAGAACCTTTTTAATCTTAAGTTTTCCAATGCCGAGTCCCATGCTCCCATGTTCAATATCAGCCACCAATCTCACCAGCCCATATTCTCCCTCCCACTCCAGGGTGCCCCCTTCGAGTAATTCTATCCGGTCAACTCGCTCGACTGGTTCACCGGTAGCTGCCTGGTCCAAGAAACTCGATCAGTATATCAAAGGAGAAAAAAAGAATTTGAACCTAACAAAAGAGAGCCTCCAGGAGTTCAATAGAAGAAATGCATTTATAGAAGCAAGGTACAATACCAGCAGCCCCTACTACAAGGGATTAACAGACTTTTCACTAGTTATCAATAGAGAGAAACTCTCAGGGTCTAGCCCCGGAAGAGAAAGTCATGCAGCAAGTTTCATCAGTTCTGGTTCGAAGTCCAGCTTTGTTGTCAAGATGCAGGAATGGGGTTCTTCTTGCTTTACCTCAAAAAAGCATGAAAAAAGATCCTCATCGAGTTCCCAGGACACGAGTGCTACGACTTCATCTTCATTGTGGCCATCGAAGACTACAGAAGATGGAGTGGCAATGACAAAAATCAAGATCAAGTCGACAAAAAATGACTTGGAACCTGAGAGGGAAAAAGTTACTTTTCATTCCATGAAGAGTGAGGATACTATCATTTCATTAACTAAGGGGAAGCCCTTGAGGGGGAGAGATTCTGAACCACCATCTATGCTACCACCAACTGCAGCACCACAAGAATTATTACCATACCCACTACCGAAGATAACTTTGCCACAGCCAACATTACTCTTAAAAGAACAAACTCCGCCAACAGCACCACCACCTTGGACTACAGCTGCTGGCAGGTTTACATATCAGAACAAGGAGGAAAACACAATAGAAAATGAAAGACAATACATCTGGGCAGACAAATATAGGCCTTTTTTGTTGCAAGATTTTCTGTGCAACAGGAGAACAGCACTTTGGCTACAGAACAAAGTAAGGAATTCTCGTGATAAAGCAGATGAATGTGGTCACTTCATATTTGAAGGAAACCCAGGGGTGGGAAAGAGAACCATGATTTGGGCTTTGCTTAGAGAGGCCTTCGGACCAGACAAAGTGCAGGTACAATTATTTTCTCATATATAAGACAGACATCTGAAATAAATAAAAATTCATAGCAGAAGGAATATGTATGTGAATTTTCAATATATTTGAACTCTACTGCAGGTTGAGGTTAAGCAAACTATCAACTATTATCATATTACAGCAAAAGTTAAAGCTCGTATTATTGTAGCCTGAAAATGCAAAAGCACACTAACTGTGTTGTGTACAAGTTATCTATGTTATATACTTGCAGTTATTTAATCTATTGCATTTATTATCCACAGACAAGAGAAGAATGCAAGAAATTTTACCTGAAGGTAAATTCCACATGCAAATATTTGCAACTCACTGCATGTTTCCATTTAACTTACAAGTTTCATTCATCTCTTTTCAGCTACTTGAACATGCATCATGACTTTTACCGATCTCAATACAGTAGTGACCAACAACATGGAGTCTTTCATCATGAATGATTTTTCTTTTCTTTTTCTTCTTTTCTCTTATTTGTTTGGTGTTACTCTAAATATCATAAGATCTAAAACTATAAAAAGCCTACCTGGGAAATAATACCTTAAAGACAAAGCAAATTCAACACATATTGGTGTTCTTCATTCTTTCCCTTTGCTTAGTGGAAGAGTCAAGGAAATCTCACAATCTCATTTAATGAGTACTACAGACGATAATGAGAAAATATAAAAATACTGCTCATATAAGAAAAGGACGTGTACATTTCCTCAATGAACAAAGTACACAATATTTCTGCAACAGTGATCTACGTCATTAGTCAAGTACACAGGAAAGAATTTTGGAAGTCAAAACTATTGTCAGTGTAGCAGTTTTCACGTGCATATAAGAATAGTTCCACCATATTGCATGGTCACAGCCAAGACTTAAACTAAATAATCTTCACAAGAAAAGATGGTAGAGTACAATTTGAATCCTCAACATCGTCATATCATAATTCTATACCGCATTTAATCCAAAGACTCAGTTATCTGAGTTAACTTACAACCACGAAAAGAGTATGCTCTCATGAACTCTATATGCACTCCACAAACTTCTCAGGGTTAAAGGTGCACCTTATGCTAATAAAATCCTACTATTTATTACCTACACAGATTCACATATGAGAAAAAAACAGGACTAATATGAGGCACTCATCAAAATTAGCCTGTTTCTCAGTGACCTCATATGGTTCATTGCAGGGAGAAGCAGTGGGAAGCATCCTCGTAAACTTAATGGTATCACCTCAACATACTGAAGTCAACCTTTCTGAACTTCAAGGTTACGAGAAGCATGTGATTGTCGAACTTATCAAAGAGAAAAACCACCAGTTGTCTGACACAATTTTGCATGGCAGTCACAAGAACTGTAGAGGTATTTTCATACTCTATGAAAGTAATTACTGCACTTCCAACTTACCGGCCAATTACATAAATATCTTATGAGTAAAACTTGTGCAGCTATCATTCTATATGAGGCAGACAAGCTATCTACTGATGCCCTGTCATATATCAAGTGGATGCTAGAGAAGTTTAATGGGTGTAACAAGGTATTCTTTTGCTGCAATGATGCCTCAAAGCTCCAGTCCATAAAGCCACTCTGCACATTTGTTCAACTCCTTGAACCTGCTAATGAAGAGGTAGCAGTCTCATCCTCTAAAATGTCAAACTCAGCTCACCCTCAAATCTGACATCAAAATTTGTCTTTCAACTCAGCAATTCCCTCTTTTTACAGATTCTCGAAGTTCTGGCCCTCATAGCAAACCAAGAAAGGATACAGTTACCTTATAAATTGGCCAATAAAATTGCAAACAATTCCAGGAACAACCTCAGACAAGCTATACGCTCATTTGAAGCTACTTGGCGTTTCAAGTATTATCCAGAAAAGTGCACATCAGTATTTCTTTATTGACTATGTTTTTCTCACTATAAAGCTCCACAAGTCTAGCATTTAGCTAACAATTCTCCATTTTGCATACCTTGTATGTGCCATGAAGTGGCGGCAATTCTCCCTTAAAGGATGATCAAGTTATCAAATCAGGGTGGGAAGATAAAATAGCCAATATAGCCAGAAATATTATAGAAGAGCAAAGCCCAAAGCAGTAAGTACCATTGAACATATATCATCTACAGAGGTGGGCATTCAGATAGGGTAGCTTGGGTTCGGACAGTTCAGATCAGGTATCTGACATATTGGGTAGTTAATTGGGTCGCAATTTTAACTACCCAATACCGACCTGAACTTGTCAGGTACCTGACATTTCCAGTACCTGAATATAGTTCAGTTTGGGTACCCATCATGATATATATATATATATATATATATATTTAATAAATTTAATATAAGTATTGTCTGAAAGACCTAAAACGAAAAGGGGTAAACTTTTGCCTCTGTCAGTAACAGAGGCCAATGGCCTCTTTAAAATATAATAAATATATACCATACTATATATTATATAAATAATATATATTATTTATATATAATTATTATATATATTTATTTATATATAAATTGAAGCCAGGTACCCTAACTACCTAATCCGGTAGGACCTCCTATCAGATATCCACCCTGAAATTTTTGTTTGGGTATCGAGTACCCAGCCAACAAATTTTAATAAAAAAAATCCAACCCAATCGGGTAATATCCAGTCAGGTTGGTGCCCAAATTACCCAATCCGAATGATCATCAGCCATTTAAGTCTAACAGTAAGAATCCATCTGCCTCAGGCTTTATAATATCCATGGAGAACTCCAAAGTCTGATAGAACACAATGTAGCTCCACAGTTCATAGTCCAAGTAAGAATCTATTCTATGTTTACCATCAACAATTGTAATCAAATTAATAATTCATGTTTTATGCAGGCTCTAGAGGAAGAACTAAAACAGATTCTGCCTGCACAGTTACAGCCACAACTTGAGAAGCTGAATGATGAATATCAAGTAAATCTTGAAAGATCAATTTTTTTTCCTTGGTGTTCCTGTAGACTTGCATGCCTGTGATACCAGTGCCATAATATGGATGACTACCATTTATCTTATTCCCAGAAAAACCATGTCACCAAGAAGTACTTAGCTTCTGGGCACCAACTAGAGGATTTTGGTACAAGACAAAATGATCCAAGAACAAATGTGCAACAGTTCATGAGGATTGAAGGTAAGACAAGCATCCATCACATGAATGAAGTGACAAGAAAACAATTAAACGTCCTTCACTTAGTTATATCAAACCTTAATGACTAAGGGCAATGCTTGAATAATGCAAAGACGAAATCCCAGAGAACTTTTGAGCTCAACTTAGCATGAGAAATTCTTCATGTTTCATGAAAGGTATGGATTACTTCTATTAGGACTATTGGCACCAGTAAGATTCCCAACTCAAAGAACTTGTCTGAGTAAGTTGTTGGGCCCTCTATTTGTAAATAAGATTCCCTTTTACAACTTACCATGCTACTAACCTAAAAGGCATAATTTGTAATTAATAGCCAACCTGAGCACCAGTATATTATGAAATCTCTTTCTAGAAAATTTCCATCTAGTATCTTAAGGGTTTAGTTAAAACCATTTACTGATACAGATAGAGTAGCATCTCTGAGTGAATCTATGATAGATAAGCATCATAAAGACAGCATTGTCTAATCTTAGGCATACAATCCTAATTCTAGATTGTGTTCCACAAATTTAAGATGGGAAATTAAAAATTACAGATAAACAGTATAAAGATAAAGCATAACCCAGATACTACATAAAATTTATGAGAAATTGATATTTGACAACCATTTGCTAAAGAACCAATTGAAGCTAAATGACATGCTATAGGTTAAAAGTAATATAAAAATGATAACTAATAAGTTGTTCAACAAATTCCAGGAGTTAACTGGTTTCAAGATTAAGCATCCAAATAAGAAAACCATATTACCCAAGGAATGCAAACAAATTGTCCTTTTTAGGAAGGTAGATCGATGTTTGTTAATTTTTCCACAAAGAGAACAGAAATATAATAAAGAAACAGAAGAAATAAAATGAGAGTTCAAGAAACTTCTTAAGGAAACCAAAGATGTTATAACATGCTTCCAGCTAGAAGCAATAAGCCCTTGATTTTACAATTTTAATAGAACCAATGCTGCAGACTTGCTAGTTCACTCTATGATTATCAGTTCACGAGTTTTTGTAATACCTAAATAGCAAGGAAAGATGTTTATAAATATTCTTTCTTAATTATGTAGAAAGTTTTGAGGTGAATCCTTGTGATAGTGTTGCTTTAGACAATGGAAACTATCTCTTTCTTCCAACATATACAAGTTTGCCAATATTACATTTGTACAGAGAATGCCAATTACCAAATTAACTAATTTGAGAATTAAAGATTATCATTTCTGCTTTATATTCGTTGAGCCACAAGCTTTATTGGCTAACACATGCTCACCATTATCCATCATATACAATACTAACTGTTCAATAAATTACATATCAAAAATATGGTGAGTTATTAACTTTTTTTATTCCATTTTAGAGTTTATAGCAAGATTCATGAGTTGGTACAAGGGCTTGGCTCAAAAGAACAAGGAGGTTTGACCAGAGGAATACGGGGGGTCTACTTGATTTTATTTTCCATATCCTACACTGTACTACTCAAAGTTTCAGGCAACACATTGCTCGACATGCTTTGAGTCAATAGTTCAGCCTAATATAAGAAGGTAAATGAACAATATATTAGCTAGCTTTGTATCTCATAAAGCTATATGTAATAAAACCATGCATAAGTGTGCAAACTTATTCAGAATCTTTTCCTGTATGTATCATTAGCAAAATATAATTACTTCAAAAAATTGAAAATAATATTTCTCTTCAAGTGCTTGGGCTTTGTAGAACTAAATGTTCAACCTCTCCCGAAGCCCAGCGCATAGTCATGAGATTTAAATCTCAAATGCTTAATATTATGTTAACATGGTGCAATGATGTTTTAAGTGTTGGCTAAATTACTAAATTCCTTGGGGTGACTCATGCACAAATCACCCCTCAGTGCATCTAGAAGGAACTCTATTCCGACCTCTGAGAGCTCAAAAGCAAGATTTTTGACAAGAGGAAGACAGTAGAGAAACTCTCTGCTAGCTAAAACGAAGCTCATCAGTCATCACCACCTGGACTAGACAACAGTCAGTGCCATCAAGTTTAGTAGTGAGTGCGTCTCAAAAAGGGGCCCCTCACACAATAATGTTCCTCAATATACAAGTTAAAATATTCCACATGTCCAGACCCGACACTTCATTATTCCTGATATCTATGAAGAAAGGAAGAATCTACCCTCCATTGCTGAGGCAATTATGCTTCACCTTAAGAGGAGGATATCAAATGCATATTCCAATAATTTTTGTATAGTTATTCTTACTCCTTCAGTTGATCAATAGAAGAAAAAAGGCATTCAACCGATCCAAAATACTGCAAGAAGGAAGAACTCATTTCTTACAGCATAAATTACCATTAAAAGTGAGCTAAGAGATGCAATCAACATAAAATGGGTGAAAATCAACCAAATTTTCATTAGCAAAGCATGCAACAATTGTCAATGAAAATCTAATATTTTTAACATTATATTGGATATAAGTGTCATAAAAAAAGCAAATAAACTTTGTATTTAAGATGCCAAATTGGGCGTGTATGGTTTATCCATACACAAATGTGGTAGTAGCAGTGTATCTCAGTGCAAGCAGGCACCAAATCAAACCGTTATGCCATCAAAGTTCTTAGAAACTACTAATATCTGATGCAAAAAGCCATCTGCATAGATACGTTCAAGAAAGCTCACCCTATCAAGTAATGTTGGCTTGAGACCATTGACAAAATGGCAACCAAATTCTGGGACCACATTTATCTTAATCATTAGTTCAATATGTAATGAAGGTGCCACACTAATCAAAACACAGATCAAAACCTTCAAGTTAAAATGTGACAGTTGGCATGTTACTGCCAAGAGACTGAAAAACGAAAGGGAAACAAGAAAGGCAGAAACAAAGAAAAACAAAAGGGAAAAAAGAAAGATAGAAACAAAGAAAGAAAGATGTCTCATACTTCAGGCAACATTTATTAGTATTTTTGAAGGCCAACCCAATATTTGCGAACAAAGCTTGAGGACAATAGAAAACTGTAGACTAACTACAATGTCACATATTAAACTGTAATTTATTACACACTGGCCAGCACATGGAGCATAATGTGCTTGTTATTTCATTTAGTACGAAAGGTTCCCCATCAAGTTCATCTACTGATTGAGTGATATTTTCCATACTACGGTGTGCTTAATGTTTCTTTGAAAGGACTGAGGTGCAAGCAACGACAATAGAACTATCAAATACTTCATAAACTGATACTTGCTTTGAAAGGACTGGGGTGAAAGCCACGACAATAGAAACATCAAATGCTTTACAGATTGATATATCGCCAGTTACACTCATGCACAAAATGCATTCTACTTTGTGATTTGATGCCTTTGAAGCTGTTAGGTTCATATTGCCAAAGCCTATCATTTGGACCAAGAATAAAAGGCACAAACAAAATCTTGTCGGGAGACTTTACCAACTAATGTACTTGGAATTACTAACTACACCAATAGACCGCGTATAGCTGTTTAGCAAAAAACAGAAAATCATGTTCCTTTAGGTCACCAACAATATTTTTTGACTAATTTATCACATGGTTTGACGAGTTCATTACATATATAAAAATAGATTAGCAGCAAGACAGCAAGCCCACAAACCATTAGCTGAAAATTTATCATGGTTTGAATTCACAAGAGAGGAAAAAGGACTAAAGGTAGTGCTTGCAGGTTCAAAAATAAGAGGGTAAAAAGAAACTATAGATGATTCATACAGAGATGATTTTTTCTGACTTGAAAATCATAGATGTCAAAATATTAATTAAATACGACAAGACAAAAAAGAAAAAAGAAAACAAGTTTACGATAATGACTGAGGATTAGCGCATTAATTAATATAATTAACAACCAAAAAGTTGTAATCAATTCCTTCTAAAATGTTCAGATGGACAGAAAACTTGATGAATCAAGTGTTAGAAGAAATAGCAATACATAAAACAAACAAGCCTAATAATTTCTACATTATTAGGATCACACGGAGACTTACAAGCCTTTGGCAATATATAAGCTGAGAGCAGAGAATTATGACAAAGACCGATCATATGCATTACTGTACAATCGATCCAGATAAAAAGGCTTACAAAATTGGTGGTGTGCTATCTAACCTCTGACAATGTTGTAAAAGCAAATCTATTGAACTGCCAAGCGCTGAAGGTGATCCAGGAAAACTTCAAAGCTGACATCATCAGTGAAGATGATATCACCTCCAGGAGCAGCTGGAGCATCTGAATTATAAGTAGCTGAAGGATTCAATTTTGCTAGCAGAAAACGGGCCTGCACATTTTATGGCATTATTGTCAAATCATGCCATTATCCATTGCCACTGTAATAAAGATTCAATATGCTTTGAATATGAAGAAAAGTAAAAGCAATTAAGTTCCACATATATTTGATAGTAAATGTTAAACCAAAATCTTCAAGTCCAGATCTCTCCTCCCTCAACAGAACAAAGCAGCCTCATGCTGGTTTGGCAACTTTGAAAATTCTCTCTTTCAATCTTGATCACTCTATCTTAGTTCCTCTACTAAGCCCTTGTAATATAATTTGCTCCATCAACTCAAGTGAAAAATCCCTCTATGCAAATGCTTCAGCACGATCATTTTTATTTAACTGTTTGTTCTTACAAGCTAGAGAAAGCCGCAATTCTTTTCTATTCACACATTTCTCACTCATGTAAGGACCATCAACTTTTCTTGTGAAAGTAAAGCATGACTCTATAGCAGTAATTCCATAGGGGGGGAGGGGGAGAGAGATTATTTTTTCAGATAAAAAAGATAGTGATTCTTGCTTTAGAAATCCAACAAATTATCATATCCCTAATGGCAATCAGAAATTGAAGCATTATAAATAGTTAATTTTAAATGCATGGAGATGGATACAAGAGGATTTCAATTCAGCAAAGAACTTGTGTTGCACATATATATTTGGGTCTACGCTCTTTTATGCTACACAAAAATAGCTCGTCACAAAAAGGCCACTCCACATGTAAATATGTTTGAACTGTTATATCTGAGGTGGTTCACATACCATGGTGACAGAAGGAAGAGCAAAGATTACCAGCAAAAGAGAGACTGCATAGAGTTGCTGAGGATTTAGACCTCAAAAGGTAAAAGCTGGCACCTAATTTTGGTGGATTAGCCACATGCAAAGGGTTTGCTTGACTCATGAAGGTCTAATTCATGAGAATTAGTAAAGGAAATAACCATGCACTGAAATCGACTAATAGATTGCAATAAGACCTCTAAATGAATCTATTTTTCAGATGTTTGAGCACAATTTTTCAAAGCATCTTTGCAGATAAGCTCTAGAAAGAGGCTGCAGTTATCCGACAATCCAAACATCTCATTTTAAAGCCAGAGGTGGTACATAATAAGGTTCAAATCTCAAGAATGAGAACTCCCTGCCTCAAGCAATGTCCTAAAGAGAATACATTAATTCCATGAATTCCAGAGCACTAAGTCAAAATGCTGATTGAAACTATGAAAAGAAATATGAGGAAGTGCAATTTGGTTAGTTGCATCAAATGTAGAGTCACAACTAACAAGGGAAGGCATGCAAACAAAATGAGAACACAGATATATGTTGATTATGCCTAAAATAACTAGTTATAAGAAAAGAAAATTGATGACCTGAGAGCCATGCTGATCACATATTACAAGGCGAGGTACTGGAAATCTCTCTTTTTTTATGGCGTCCGCATCATCACGCGGAGCTTGTAGCAAGCGAGCAAAGGCCTACAAGAAAAGAAAAACTGAGAATGTAGCCATCAAGCAGCGCAAAAGTGCAACTGGTTAAACACCTAGACTCTAGCCTGAAAACTTAACCAAGTTAACAAGCAACACATAGCCTGTTGTAACTCCATTTAAAGAAATAACCAGTTAATTTGCAATGGGAGGCTGCATAACATTATTCTCAATATAGATTCATGTAGCCTCCTTGAAATGACCATAATAGAAGGTCAGCATCCCATCAAAATTCTCTAATACGGACGTTCTTGTTTAAATAAATAGGGGGTGAAAGGCAGAGAGAGGAATCGGATATTGCTGCGAGCATGATAAATGCTAGCGATTGGAACATGTAATGAGGTTGATAATCCCCAAATGTCACTGGTTCTCCATGGCTTGTTTCAAAATTTGATTACCCAAGTCAATAATTAAATTTCAACAGATTTATGTGAAGTTATAGTACTAATTTGACATTTTATTATTCTAATAGAAAACAGCATTGCTAACTACACTTCAAGGGTCCCCAATTTAGTCAATTTTCGCGATGAACAGCTATGGTCATTGAGCAACAGAATCACCTGATGTTCAGGCAGTTCCTGGTATCCAGCTTTTCGCCATTGAGCAATAGTTGATCCATGAAATACAACGATAGTGAAATATGAATCCAAAAGAAGGATTTTATCAGCAGCAATGGAAGCCACATCAAGAAGAACAGGTTCTGGTCCAGAATGGAAAGAGTAAGAGATCAAGGAAGGTTGAATCATGACAACTGAATTAGCAACATTTTCTCTGTTCAGAATCATTCTAAAGTACGCTGTCTCATCTGGGCTGTTATTGAACACCTGAATAAAAAAGATAAGAGTGAGTCAAGATATTTAAGCAAAATAAAATACCAGTCTACAAATTTGTAGAGCTGGAAATGCAATGAAAGATACTATCCAATTTGTTTCCTTAATAGTACAAGTTATCCAGATTGCATTATATCTATTTTTAAACTGGATCTCCTTTCATCTTGAAACTCCAATTAATTATAGCGAGGTAAATAGTATCTACAGTGTAGTCTAGCCTAGTTATTTTCTTTTTTCCATTCTCAGGATCATGCAAATTGGAATCCTACAGCTAAGAAATTCCTGCCATTCTAAGGCCATATTTCTAACTTATGGACTCTTACTGCTGAACTGTTATACATTTGTGAGCCCACATAAGCTGACAAGCCAACAGCCAAATCCATCAACATGCTGCACCTGGTGCCAAGACACTAGCCTAGTGCAATGATCATATGTCTAGGCTCTATCCCCCGTAGCATAGCATACCATCATCAATGATCCTGACTAGCCAAGTGTTTTTTTTTTTTTTTCAAATCAAAGTCCTAACTAGCCAAGTTGTTCACCATGCATTAGCATCAACTTGGTTGCACTTAGAACGCCTTGGATAGAAAGGAAATACTGTTTTCTGCATCAAGCATTTATTCATTGCTAAGTTACAGGCCACTGGCATTACTAACCTTCATTTTGCCTTGCCTGAGTAAGAAGTCAAACTCACATTTAGCTCAATGTGTGCACCTGTAAAGCACAAGAAACCATACCAACCAACTTGATGGGTCCCCTTACTAAAGATAGCAAGTTTTAGCACTCCAGAAAAATTGTTCAACAATTGTAGCCCTTCATTTAACAAGCAGACCTTCACCTTACCCCCCACTCACTGCACTAAGACTTTGCAAGACTTTGTCTGGTAGCTAGTTTATTTAATTCTATCCCCACCGTGGGAAACTGGAAAATTATGGTGCAAAACTGCCAGCGTTCCTACTGAGCAAAATTAAGGGGTGGGAAATGAAGAAGAAAGTTCGATTGTTGATAGAGCTCAATATTGGAGACTAGTAAGAAGGCTAATTTACTTGTCTCATACAGGACCAAATTTGGCCTATGCTGTCTGTGTTGCCTACCAATTCATGCATGATCCATGAGAGAAACACCTACATGCAGTTGGCTGAATTTTACAATATCTTAAAGCCACACCTGAAAGAGGGTTTCTATTCAAGAATGGTGAAGATTTATCAAGGGAAATATATACTGATGCTAATCATGCTGGGTCAGATATAGACAAAAGGTTAACCACTGGTTATTACATGTTTCTTGGTGGGAACTTAGTGACTTGGAGGAGAAAGAAGCAAAATATCATTGCCCGATCAAGTACAGATGCTGAGTTTAGAGTTTTGGCACAAGGGATTTGTGAATTATTACAGTTGAAGATTGTTTTGGACGGTTAAGGATAAAATACTATGTTCCCATGAGATGTTTTGTGACAATAATTCTGCTAGTATTGCCTACAATCCAATTCAACGTGATAGAACAACGCATATTGAGATTGATCATCATTTCATAAAGAAGTTAGACAGTAGTTTGATAACTATTCCATTTGTTTCCTCATGTATTAACAAAAGGGTTTACCCACCGAGAAGTTTCAAACTTCACTAGCAAGCTGGGAATGTTTGATATCTATTCCCCAACTTAAAGGGGAGAGCTAGAAAGAGGAGTGCTAATTAATGCCATTCAGAGTCAGTGCATCATTGCAAAGGTTATAGTAGGAAATTGTTTACTTCTTCAAAGGAAATAGTTTACTCCTTTCTAGGACATTGTTTACTCCTTTAGTGATTCTTGTAAATGTATGTTGCCCTGATTACAAAAAAATTCACTCAGATCTTCTCTATTTTTCCTTGTCCCTTTCAAGTGCATGGGAATGCCCTCATCTACAAACATTAGAGTCAAGAAGAGAAGAACCACATTCTCACAACTAAAAAGGCTCTTGGCACAGCAGAACCTATTTCACTAATGCAATTCCTTTACCATCTTGAAATACCTATTACAAATATGAGCTAAACAAACATGCCAAAGAGGACACCAGGGGATCAATTCATTATGAAAACTTGAGTTCAATTAGTCAATTTATTAGTGAACAAGAAAAAATAATATCTACACAAAATTGACTGCCTCTGCCATCTTGGTGGTGAAACCCTCCCTACTTAAATGTCCATTGTATGGAGACATTCCATCTTCCATGAATAATGGTCCCAACTCATCATGTTTTACTTTTTGTTTTTCTGACCCCTTTCTCCCCTTAGGCTACCTTAGTATCATGACAGGGGGGGCAGAGGAGGAGCAAGCAAGGATTAAAATCCTTCACTAGGAGAGGGGTATATTAATCCTCAAAGTTGTTCTTATCACAAGGTTAAGGAAAGTAAATCACTTCCCTTGTTCGGTATAATAATAAAATTAAACAGGAATGGACATACCAACTTGTGTTCAATTCTTCTTCCAGCTCCAAGTTGGAGGGGCTGTAAATTTATAAGAATATAAGGTATTGACTTAACCGTCCTCCTTCACTCCCCTTCCCCTTACTTCCTAAAAAACAAGGGAAGACCACCAACCCCTCCCTCCATCCTCAAAACATATTCTTGAATTCATTAGATGAACCTGTAATGGTAAAGAAGCAGTTTGGTCCATTCATGAATTGTGAATCTGTTGCATGCCTGCGACACAATCCTTGTGTTTGTCAAACAACAAGCACCTTGGCTTCTTGACCACCATGGTGCCCTTTTTTCATGTCCTTGTGAGTGCCACACCATATTCTAGCTCATTTCCTTTACTCCCATTCATTTGGGAGTTCAAATAACCTTCAAATGGCTGAGGATTTTTCACATGGCCCATTAATCTCGAAGGGTTTTACATGGGAGATTCAAACAATCCCTCCCAACTTACATGAATGAGATGCATATCTGAGATAATTAGACACAGGTGATCACTAATCAGCCATTTTGCAATTCATAAAGGGGAATTGAATTGGAATATTCTTGGAAGGTAAATTTTAATAAAAATTGCAGAATCTGAGAGAGAGAAGAATAGTACTCTAGTAGCAGTTACACGTGCATTTGGATGAAGAGATGAATGCAAGAGTTCAAGGAGTAGTTGGCACACACCAAAAAGAGATGGAATTGCACATAACTAATTAGTATTAGATGAAACTGTTGTTTTCCAATTTGGACCACAGAATACATCATCCCATTTTTCCTGGTACTTCTCCAATAGAGAATGCAAAAGGAAAATTAACATCTATAAGAGAAGAAAACATGTACCTGGACGAATTGAGAACGCCGTAAATGGAACATGAACTGAGGAAATATCGATAGTCTAGGGGATAAACTGAAAGAAGATGGGGTGTCCTTCTGGTACTCTCCGAACTGAGAACATATATGTATCAATGATTTATCCAGCCACCTTATAGGATCGAATTCAGCCTGCAGAAAACAACAATTTCGACATGATATTATAAGAAAAATGAAGTAAAGCGAGCAACAATATGAAAATTAATTAGAAGGCAACAACCATTGCACCTGCGTTTACCACATAATTGCAATTAAATCAAGAAAAACATAAATAAAACCAATTCTTGTATCTACACAATGGCTAATAATAAAGAATACAGCTATTATTGCGATGTTTGAACTTATACATTAGGAAAACTCCATTACTATGTTCACATTTATTACTTGAGCAAGCAACTAATATGCTTCAGCACAAGTGGTTACTAAGAGTTGAACATATTCAGGCAACTGCCAGTAGTTATATATTTGAATACAAATTGTAAGTTTATATTCACTGAGACTATTATAACCAAAATGGGAATGTGCAAGCTATCCTCTAGTAAAGAACCATGCCCTACTTATCTAATGAGAAAATATTGCCTAAACTTTTCAAGAGAAAAGTTCCACATCGTAAGTAGTGATTCAGAGTAAATTACAAAACAGAGAGGAAAAGAGTTATAATCTTGTCTAAATTTTTGGGTAAGGAATAATTTAGCAAATTAACTTATGATTTAAGACATAATCTAATTCATTTTAAATGATATTGGTTGCAAAATATTGTCATCAAAGCCAATAAGGTGTGGGCACCCGTAGTGTCATCAGACTTAATAAACAAATTATACCTAATCTCATCACAGGTTCCCTTATATGCTTCTGCAGATTGAATCTAAAACTAAATACTTCCTAAAATTGTATTAATAAGATTTTTCTGCAACACCTTGACCTAAAAAAGGTAAGTATACCACCTCTGTTTCCATTTTGAAAGAAACTTGGCGTGCCATTATTACAGCAGCTGCTTCTTGGTCAAATCCAGATATTAGGTCCTGCAGAATATAACAGAAGTAAACAAATCTACACAGTATTCTGCATTGAGTAAAAAGAAAGCAACAGGAAAGACAAGATATCTCCTTAAAAAGGAGACGAAGTTCAAAAATGTTTTCTCACAGTTTCTTCAAATAGAGTTTCAGGAACAATTTTTTCTCATCCCTGTAATATCTATGCCGGATCTTTCATCCTGTCCCCTCTTTATGTTTTAATCCTTTACAGGGAAAGTAAATCCGAAGTACTTAGATAGATATAATCAATCAATGGTTCATGTGTACTTAAGTAAAGGAGAGAAGAAAATAATGAAAAGACTTAAGAGTTTATCATGCATACCCGAAATACAGTATAATCCAAAATTCTAGACAAAACAAAATTTAGATGAGCTAGTTTACTAGATAACTGACCATCAAATCATAAACTAGTGTAAATAGTGGAAAATGATTTCACATTCTTTACTCCAAAAGAAGACATGCTACTTGATCAAAGAAACAACAAAAATAATATACAAACACCATTCATTTCAAGAAAAATGAACCAGTTCATTTGACCTTTCAGATTAAAGGAACAAATTCTTTATCCCATCTCAGTCTTGGAACGAACTCAGTCCAGATTGTGACTAAAACTGGAGAAAAAGAGGAAGTTTGAAAGAGTTCCTATAAACAGTTATCAAAACAAGGATAAATTGCAACTACTTCTGCTTCTTAGTTTTCCAATCACTACCTAGCCTTTTACACTAGAGCTTCTCATTCTTCCTAATTTGTTACTTATAAGCATGAGTCTTTCTGTAAAAATTAAAGTGCAAAATTCTCCTGGTTCATAAAAATAATTTTTTGAAAAAGACATGATGGATGCACCAAAGGTGGCAAAACATCAAACTCTTCAAGAACAACAACAAAAGATTTAGAAAAACAAAAAAAGAGTTAAAAAATGAAACAACAAAGATGCTAGCCTCTTTGATTCCAGGCCCAGCAACCCATCTTCTGGAGAGAGTAGTGGCACGAAGTCTCATTTGTCCACTGCCATGCTGATAACTTGAGAAGAATATATCAAAAAAAGTTAGAAGAACTCTTCACTGAGGCCAAACTAGTTGCTAGCTCATATTTATCAAGTTATAATCAGTTTAGATGCTTACTAAGTCAGAAACTGGAAATAAAACTGGTTGTTAGCTGATTGAACAATCATATCTGGGCTCTCTTTCTTGATAACATCAAATATTATACACAACGAAGTAGTTTGGTCAAGGCCACACAACTTCCATGCAGTAGTATTTCCTTGGCCAATAACAGTTTCAGAGCACAAAGGACCTTTCTGCACAAAGCTAGAAGTTGTTAAGAATCAGCCAGACGTAGACTGGATAGGATCCTTCATAAGGTAAAGAGATCATACCTTCTCAAGTGATGCACAAGGGCCAATAATTCCCTGAATTTTGATATCCTTTGAGCAGTTGATCTCAAATATACCACTGCACAAAGTAAATGAGTTAGTTGAGCCTCCTACATACTCTAAAACCAAAAGTTTTTGCCTTTGATTCTATCAAATTCACATTAATAAAGGACCTTAAGAGTGCAATTTCAAATTTCGGAATCTTTCTCTGCAAACAAATTGTAGTATATGTAGTCAGAGTTTTCTGAAGACCGGAGATAAACGTGATTTAGTGCTTACCTCATTAGATGCTTAACCAATTTCAGAGGATTCTCTGGAAAATAATACTACACGACAAAAATTACAAGTCAATCCAATTCTTACTTTGATGACAGTCCCAGATCATGATCACCAGATTGGAAAACGCATCTTAGAGACTCCTTGAAAACTGAATGGCCAAAACTTTCAGCAAGGACAACAAACCCTCCAGTTTTTTCAACTGCTACTTTAAGCTCAGCAACTCCAACCTGGTAAATACATGTGTCAAGAAAAGAAGGAATATTACTTTCCACATTAACGAGTATATAAGAGACTTAATAGGTGTGCAAGACAAGTAAATCTGGCTCACAAGACTAGCTAACCAACTTGATCCTCAAGCTTGGCCTCAAATATAGTTGTTTGAAAGCTCACGAGCTTTTTCAATTAGTTTTATTATATTTTAATAGATTTGAGATAAGATCGTGTTGATAGATAAAGTTAGAAAATAAAGATTAATAGTAGATATATCATATATGTTGTCCTGCCACAGACATTATTATACTTCGCCCTCAAACAATCATGCCTCTCTTATCTCAATGAGTCACCTCCACCAGCACCATAGGCCATTCTCAACACCACTGCGTCTACCACCACCAAGCATCGCCAGCAGCAACCTATATTAGCCTGTCCTTGGTACTAAAATAATTTTCTATCTATTTATCTCTAGGCCAACAACTCCATCAACAAAATGAACCCCCCAGCCATCTCTAATTCAGCATCAAAACCGCTAACCTTGTCATCCCTAACCCACTGCAACTGCATCAACTAAACTACACCAGCCCACCACCACCCTCAGCTCCATCTATGGCCATAATAGATAGGTTCATTTTTTGACACAGAGTGGAATTGCACAAAAAGTAAACCGATCCCAACCTTCAGTTCACATATATTGAACTGATCCCAACCTTCAATTCACACATTGAACTATGAATTATAAATAAAAAACAAATGCGTTGAACTTTGTTAATGCTAACTAATACTGCACTTTTCTATTTTGATGTGCACGCAACTTGCATGCAAGAAAATGACAACAACAGCAAAAAGAATAAAAAATGTACTAAATAAGAGTTGTAATCAGAAAAGGAATAAAAAAACGTCCAGCAGATATCAAAGGATAGAAATCCTGACTTCTCAATTTCCTTAAGCCCCAAACTTCTTTCCCATCCTTATATTGTCTCCAAACCAGCAAAATAAGGAATTTTCACTATTGACCGACTCCAAAGTTCTCCTCTATAAAACATGAAGATGCCATAACAAGCACCCAACTCTTCAGGAAAGAATACTTTGACTTCCCATCAAGAACAAAAGAGCCCTATAATTGCAGTTTGAAAGATTTTAAGGAACACATCCGCCATGCAGTATTATGAGAGCACTCAGGAAGGCGAGCAACAATTCAGAAAGTTCTCTAAGGTACTATTGCCCTTTCTAAGTTACAAATTAAGATATCCATATTTGTTAGAAACATTTGTTGGTTCCATCTCAACACGATTCTAGGAGAAGAACCAGAGCATATTCTCCAACCAACTTATACATGAACTAAGTGCTCCTTCAAATTAATTCACTGCTTCTGGAATCTAAATCTAGAATAAAGTTTTACCTATTAGGCAATCATTTATATCTAATATCAATAGTTTAATTTTAGGGAATCCCAAGCTGCAAACTTTGATAAATCCAAGTCCACCCAACTCAAGCTTACAGAGCAACAGCATTACATTAAAAAGTTTTAAGATGTCTAAAGAAAATCACATTTATCTAATCTTGCATAAAATTTATTTCCCTGCATAAGCATAGAGGTACAACCCTACATGTGCAACATATATTCGAAAAATCCTATAAAAATATCATAATGTTAAGACAACTTTTAGTTCTTTTAAGAGTTCATAATTTTTAAAATCATGTAAAATCATGAAGATATACAATGGAATCTTATTTTATGCAAGCACCTTATTTTCATAGCAAATACATGTTCCACTGCTAGATCATGGTTAAAATACTTCAACTCATTTGAATTCTGATTTCTATCGCTGTTAATGTATAGAACACCTCCTCATCTATTGGGTAAAACATCCCAGAAGAAAGAAGTACTTTTTTAACAACATATCTAATCAAAGTTGTCAAGAAAAGAATAGAAAATAAGTACATGTTTTTTCTTGTCTAAAATTGTAATTTGAAGGTAATCAATACCTGATCAAGTGCACATGCAAAGACATCTAGCACATGTCCCTGATGAACAAGTTGCTTCGAAAGTGCATCATAAAACTTCACAGCTTTGTGATAGTGAGGTGCCGAATCTTTGTCCAAGTCCTTATGAGAACGCAACGGTTCAGATAGATTTTTGGACACAATCTGCAAATAATAATGAAGTTATTTCAAAAATCTTATTTAACTCTACATACTAAAGTATGAAAAAATAGGTTTTGCTTCCTATTATAATTTCAATTCGATAGATTACCCAAACAATCTGAAGGTCTTAGCTCCTGTAGGGTAAAAAGGACATCTCTCAGAAATTGTTTTACACAGAGCAATGGAATAAAATATTGCTTTTCCAATTTGATAGAACAAAAGAAAAACCAATGGGCTAAGAAATTCTTAGTGATGGATACTCAAGGTCCTTTTAACAAGATTCAGGTATCAATTTGATACCCATAACAGACAGAAACAAAAGCACCTCAGGAACCAGTTTGTGCTGCTCACATAAGAGATTATGAGTAAACATATAGCAGAGCCAGCCACAGACAAGATCCTTTGTGGATGATTCCATGCTAGTTTGGTGGCAAAAACTTTATAACACATTTCTCTCTAATTTATATAAATCACTCTCCACTGCTCCATCAGGACCAGGGATGCATACTAAAAGATGTACACTCAGCAGAGTTTTTACTTAATTCATGTATCAAAGAGCTTATATTGCAAGAGATTTTTGAACAATAATGTAAAGTGCAAATAATCTGCGTTTAATGTAGTATAGCAAATATTGCCATATTCCACTTTCCCTATTTATCACTATATAAATTGATTCTCTCATTTGTCAAGTACCTTAAGCAGTAAAGGTTGAGAAAATTTGTCAAATGCAGATCTTAACAATGCCACACTCTGAAACTAATTCAGTAGCAGGAAAGTCAACTTACAGCTCCTGCCCCTTCTGTTGAGGGTCCACCGAAAAAAGCCATAATTCTAGCCCCAGAACCAGGAACACATATTCCCAACAAATGAGCCGCCAAACTCAATGCCGTACCAGTACACCTAGCAGCCCGTTGATCCGATGGCACTGGCCAAGGATCTTTTTGAAGCTCTTCTAATATCTTGTAAACAAGGCAAGACATGCAAAAGAAAATTTCATAAGTCAAAAAGACTCCTTTCATGAACCAATAAAACTTTTTCTTTTGCAGGGTGGGGGGGGAGCAACTCTTTTGCCAAATCAAAAGACACCTTGAGCAATATGACATATCCAGCAAGGAACCCCCGCCCCCCCACAAAAAAAAAAGAAGCACAATAACAGTAAATCTTATCATGTATAAACAAGCATGAGCACAGAGTGCCATTCAATTGGACCACTGATTTTACAGGTAAGTAGGCATTTCAAAGACAAAATGTGAAAAGGAGAAGGGGAAACAAAGTCCTAAATGGTGCACCACATTGACAATTCACCAAGCATAAAACATATTGCACAGTTAAATATATAGAAACATCATACTTTGGAGTTCAGACCATACCGAATTAAGTGCGAATTCACAATCAGACGCAGGCAACAAGAACCTCGAAATGCTCTCCTGTGACAGCCCATCTCTCACTCCTGCAATGACTCCCGTAATTGGCCTCGGTCTTTTTGCGAAGAAGCCCATCTGCTCCAACAACTGATCTTTGCTCACCTCTTTTGTCCCCTTGAAGACATGAACCTTTGGAATCTGCCCAAACCCCAGCTCATGAATATGCACATATGTCCCAAAAGTAATCAAACC
Source organism: Jacaranda copaia (assembly GCA_014898725.1). Classification (NCBI taxonomy): domain Eukaryota; kingdom Viridiplantae; phylum Streptophyta; class Magnoliopsida; order Lamiales; family Bignoniaceae; genus Jacaranda; species Jacaranda copaia. Next base: position 635,494 of record JACGDI010005654.1, read on the forward strand.
AATCAAATAATTCTCAGGCACCATTCCCAAAACCTGCATAATAGAAAACAGTCCATGAAACAAATTCACATGGTCCAGAAAATCCAAAATAAAATTGAAACAGAAAAATACTGATGCATGGTCTATCTATTGTCTGGTGTGGCAAAGATTAAATTATTAGATTTTGTTTATTTGGATTGATTAAAAAGAAAATTGAATAATTATAAAGTTAGACGGAATCCTGTAGGCCAGCAGCTGAATTGAAATTTTTAAATAAAATAACCCTCCAAACAAGTTCTCAGTAATCCGGATTTGAACAAACCATCTCTTGCCCTGTCCATCAAGAGCTCTGATGATCAGAAAATCTAGCTACAGCTCAAATAATCAGAAAAACTGAGTCTTGATTATCAATCACTTCAATAACCTATGCTTGCATCCAACTACATTCTTTAATTAAATGATCAGGTTAAACAAGCTGCGCCAGAAACCAGTTATTTAAAGTATTATCTCAAGAATGACTACAAAACCTGCAGCAAACCGGACTTCAAGAACCCTAATTCCTCCTCAATAACGCAAGTATCCACCACAAACAACAAAACGTTACTACTCCCAGCCTGCGCCTTCTCATGTGGAGCAGTAGTCTCGTACTCAATCGTCGTATACTGCGGGAAGAGCTCCGCTGGCAAATTTTGTTCGGAGATCGACTGGTAATGCGGCGGGAAGTGGTTGCGTTGGAGGCAGAAGCTGCAGATCCATATCTTGTTAACGGAGGAGAAATCAACGATCGAGAATGGATTGATCACGGATCGGCAGTTGCGGCATCGAAGTGGCGAATATGGGAGAAGTGGTGTCTCGACAGGGAGGCGCTTCAAGGGGGTGTAGACGGCGGAGATCGGAATGGCGCAGTTCGCAGCGTCAGCTTTCGTGCCCGGAAGGACGTTCCATGGCATGCGGACGGAGTCTTGTGATTCTAGGTCGAGGAATTCCGCCATTTAGCGGTGGTGCGGCAGCGGAGCTGAAGTATCAACGGCGGCAGTGGTGGCGGGCGGTTGTCTGCAGTATAATGAAGTGTCTTTAAAAATTCGAAAATTTTGGAAATAATTAATTTAGAGTTTTCTATTAGTTTACAAAATCCTCATCACTCTGCTCCTTTTTGCTTTGGGCCTGGGCCTAAGTTTGTTCTGGGCCTAGACCAAATCCAACAGCAACCTGGGGCACAAGCCCGCAATTGACCAGTTCATTCATACTTCTCAATTTTTTTCCTTTTTTCTTTCTCTCCTTTTTTTCTTTTTCCTTTTTTTTGCTTCATAAAAAATTCGAAAAAAGAAGAAGCAAATGAAAATTTAGTATCTCTTGTTTCAAGAAAAATGTTGCAGCAGAAACTACTTTAATATTCATAAGTCTTTTATTACTTATGATGACATAATGTGGTATGGATCATGATAACCTAATTTTTACTAAGTATATACATATGTAATACTAGAATTTATTTTTTTTTAAATTATAGCAAAAAAATAGAGTAAGAAAATTGTTTATAAATTATTTCATTTACTAACTTGATTGGGTTGATTCACGAATGTTAATCTAACTCATACTTGAGATAAACGACCCACAAAATATCAATATAATTGAAGAACATGGAGTAAGTCTAAATGGATTAAATTGATTTCATTTAAGAAATATCAATATCGGCCCACAAGTATCAAAATATCCTTATTAAATGGAAGGATCCATGCATTTTTCAAATGGGATAGATCTTGGTTGCTCATCCCAAACCATAATTTGAATCAATTCAATTTCCCCATTCCTCCTTACAAGAAGCATTCAAATTGTGTCACGCCGTCTTTTTATATTTAGTAGGTAGTAGTAACATAAATCCCCTATTTACTCCATTTTCAAAACTCTTAAATTCAAGGGCATTTAAAAGACCTACTATCCAAATTAACCTCAAGCCCAAGGAATCATGCGAATTACATGTAATGAATTTGTATCATGCATTAGAAAAATTAAGGAAATCTAGATAAATTCCAATAGCATAAACTTAATTTTATGTCATGTTGAAATCAAGATAAAATTGATTATTCCCTGACCCTAAATTTGTCTATCGATATTGTATATGCACCGTCATTTTCATGGATTGAAATTATTATACATTATATATACACCACATGAAAATTGGGGGTGGTTACGCATTCAAAGTGATGATTACATTGTACTATACTAAATTTTGAACTCTCAATCATATATTTAATTTTTAATTTTTAAAAGCACCTTTTTTTAGTCTATATAAAATGGCAAAACAAAAGTAACACAGTCAATTCAAGTCATATAAAAGGGTAGTTTAGAAATCAATTATGTTTCTTTTCTAGAATAAATTAAAAAACACAAGTAACATAGTCAAAACACAATTAAAAAATTTATGAAGTGTGCAAAGGATCATATTCCACATTTTCTAAATTTTGATGTAAGCATTGTTGCCACATATGTGTTTGTATTAATCACTAATTAATATTGTATGTTATTAAGTTGCTTATTATTAAAATTATGCTATTATTTAGCTTATTTTATAGAAATGAGTATTTTATCATTTATTAATATAATTAATATCAATATTGTGGTAATCTAAATATACTCATATAAAGATGGAGTACCATGATGTCTAATGGTATAAAAATAATCTAGACTTACAAAATTATGTTTCAAATATGAAACTAAATTATAAAAAATAAATAAATAAACATTCACAGTATAAGTATTTCTAGTCAAGATAAAAGAGAAAAAAATAAAATTAAAAGAAAATGAAAAAAGTATTTCTAGTCAAAATGTGTAATATATGATTACTCAACCTCAAAAAATATATAAGTATTTCTGGTTAAGATTTGTAAAAAAAAAAATTAGTAACGCAACTTTTAAGTGGTGAAATACCAAAGAGATTGGTAAAGAGATGTATTAAAATTAATTTTTATTTATTTTATCACAGTATTGATTTAACATATGTGTTTAAAATATTTCTATCAATTTAATAATGATAAAAATTGTATTTAAATTATCATTATTGATAAATAGTAATATATGTATAATGACAATTAGTTGTGACGTGAATATTGTGTAGAATTATTATGAGAATTTTTATTGTCACCGAATCATCATTATGTATATGTCGTGAATCATCTGCAAATTCAAGCCTAATGAGGTGTATCATCACACTCTCACTCACTCACTCTCTCTGATAAAATAAGATGAAAAGTCACTAATCCTCAACAGCAACAACTTATACGGAATTCGTATATCATTGATTTTTAAAAATGCCATCTTTATTTATAACTTTTAGGGTGATTTATGACTACCACTCCTAAGGTATGGCGTAATTATAAAAAAATTATTGCTTTTTCACATATTACAAAAAATACCCTAAATCTACAAAACAATCTATAAGGTAGATAGAAATGTGAAAAGTCAAAAATGTCCAAACAACAATAGTAATAAAATCAATAAAAAAAAGGCTGAAAATTGATAAAATGGCCCGTTTATGTATTATGGCATCTTAAAATTTTAAATTATGTTAAATATTATATATAATAATATATTTATATAATTAAATTTATTTAATAACATTAAATAAAAAATATATTTATTAGTTAAGTTACATATTAAACAATATTAAATTAATAAGCATATCTAATAATTTAGTTAAATTTAATTCCATTATTTATTAAAATAATAATCATATCTAAAATAAAGATATTTAAAATAATTAAATTATTTATCCAAATAATAAATATATTTAAAATGATTAGTAGAATTTAGTTAAATTTATTTATTAATTAAAAACACAATAAAATTAAAAAACTATATTAATTAACAATAAATAAGTAAAAAGTTAAAAGTATGTATTTCACTACAAAAAAATTAAATTTAACGGGGGTCAAAATTATATTTAGCAGGGGTTTTAAACTCCCACTAATACCTTTAGTGGGGTTTTCCAAACCGCTGCAGTTATATATCCTGCTAATTCCTTGCGAGGGTTTTTGACCAACCACCATTACAACCCCCGCTAATAATTAAATGAATTTGCGGGAGTTTATTTTTATTTAGCGTGAGTTAAGAAATTCCTATTAGTATTAAAATGTATTATTTCATGTGATTTTAGCAGGCCATATGCTGGACTTGGGGTATGGACTGGAGACGCTTAGCGGGCCTCATGGGCCTATGTAGGCTAGGCTTCCAGATGGACTTAGACCTTGGCGCTAGGCAACTGATGGGTGGGCCCAATCTTATCTGGGCTATTTCATCCATGGGCCGTTATTGCATTTGGGCTAC